>VWZN01017710.1:217849-381031 GCA_013396955.1 Regulus satrapa | reverse complement strand
TTTTTTAAACTGCCAGATTTAAAGGCCACTATGACTCTATGGAAACTGCCTATCAGCCATCACGGGCCATACCTACATAAAAGAAATGTCAGGACAGGAGGCTCTCTAACGAATGCTCAGTAGATCTCCCTTTACTCACAAAAGGCCATATACTGTATAGGGCAAACGTTTATGGGCAGCTCCAAAATGCCCACTATGGGACGGGGGGGGTAGCAAAGCAGCAAGTGCACTCTGCATTCAAATAGCCCATTGCTCTGCCCGGCTCCCCCTGCTTAACCTTTAGCATATGGATCATTGCGTACACGCTGCACCCCCTAATGTGCTTTCTGCACCACATGTGGGGCCTAGCCATGCAGTCAGACCCATCACAGTCTCCGTGGATCCTAGAGAATTCAGCAGAGTCAACACCAGCGTCTGCTGAAGCAGCTACTTGTCGGGGAAGGACTGAAAAAGGCAACGGCACGGATTAATTTATCTCTGCAATCTGCTTTGACTGTCACTTTGCTTAATACCCAGCACCCCACACAACTTTCAGCGCTGGCCCAGGCTTACTGCATTTCAGGGGAACACAAGCTTATGGCACAAAAATGTATTTACTTGATGATTTAGCAAAACCTTCTTCATACATTTTGACTGCAGAACAAATGTCCAAAAACGTACGCTCTGCTGGCAAACAAGAAGAAACCTCCGCACATTCAAAAGATTTCAATTATAGAGCAATTGCAGGGGGAGGGGAGGAAGTAACTGACTGATGAATTTCAGTGTGAAAAATGGTTTGTAGCAGGATGACTTTGCCAGGACAACATACCCTGTAGCATATCTCCATAGTTAAGTGGTGCAGAATTGTCAAGTAATACAGCGCTGCTAACAACGCTGTCATACAGACGCTGTTTAGTCAGCAACTGCACCTCTATGACACTCCACACTCAGTGAATGCTTAGGTTCCCAAATGAAATGTGATACCTTGCTAATGCAAAAGACAGCCTAAACCACATTACCCCCCCACGCACACCCTACTGACCTTAAATTCGGTGCCTTTCACAATTAACCTTCTTGCAATTGAAAGATTTACCATAATCCCACTTAGCTATTTTCAAAGTGTACAACTCTCTATGTCGGCACTGTTACTGCAGCTGACTGCACAATTTCTTCCAGTTTTCAGAAGGCAAACAATACGATTTCAGACACACTTGGCTTCTATCTCCACCACTTGACCTCCCTAATTCAGAGCGCAAGCCCCCAGCGTGGCAGTGGTGGTGCCTTTGTTGAGCTGTTGCTCTGTGATAGCTAATACATGCATACATTACTGTTGACATTTAAAATCATTCCTAACAGTTTGTGTGAGTACATGGTAAACAGATGCTATGGGACTTTTTACCCATTATCAGTCATCTCTGAAGACTGCAGTAAAGTGACAGGTTGTTTGAGACTCTTCGGTCTAACAGTGAGAGATTTATTTTTAATAGAATATTGATATTATGGCACAAAATGCCATTTGGTGTTTACTTTTTCTTCCTCCTAGAGCTGCAGTTTATGGGTTTTTAAGCTTTTGCAAGCCTCTGTTATATCTACTACTCTATTTTTATGAAAAAAAGTTAGAGACTTTTATGAACTCTGTGATTAAAGTACCTCCATCTGAATGTAGATTAAAAGTTCCAACACCTGAGAGCATTAAAACCAATGAATATTTATATAGAAAAACAGCAGATGAATGCACTTTAAATCTTCAATGCAAGTCTAGTCATGGGGTTTATCTTATTTTTGGGCTTACTTTTTATTAAAATGAACTCTTGCATATTTACACTACAGAAATAAATTTTATTTGCAAGCACAATACAGTAAGAATCTTACAAATTGATGGCCTTGGTGAAAAATAAATGTACTCTTCAAACTAATTTATTTCTTTATCAAGTGTATATTTAAGAAGATTTTCATTGTATGCTGCTAACACAGTCTGGCGCAGAGTAGGTGCGTTCATTGGATCTGGTTCTGATTTCACACTCGTGTACGTCAAGCAGTGTCCATGGAGCTACATTAAGCACACCAGTGTAAGACCTTCTGGCAAGGACCGTTGCATATTGTTGTCCCTGGACTTCAGTATTTGTGTTATACTACATACATTTGGTTGCTACAAATACAACCAACTCACACGGTACCTTTGAAGCTGCCGTCTTTCCTGGAACCGGTCACCAAACAAATTTTTTCCAGGACTGGTATGGGACTGCAAGGTGAGCCTAAACCCTAAAACCTTCTTGAGCGCTGACTCCAAACCTGCTTCACTCAGCACATGTAGTAAAAGTCAAAATCATCACTGACCCAAGGCCCATGGCAAGCAAACCATCTAGAGAAAGGGTGCAGTAGTGCAAACCGAGGTGAACAGAGACCTCTGCTCTGCACAGAAAGGAGCTCCTAGGCTCTCTGCACCCGTCTAGTGGCAAAAATCCCTCTCGCTTACTCAAAGATTTGTTCCTCATTTGAATGGGAAGAAATACATGGTTTCAGGGACCTGCAGCACAACTGAAAATGAAATCTTGATGCAGCCGAAGTACCTTTTAGCAAACCCCTTTTCTCTTCAGATCTTGTGCTTTGTAAGAAGATTTGCTGCACCGTCTCCAAGCCTATGCTGTTCTATTTTGGTTTTAAACATAACCTTAGAAATAAATGTTTACAAATCAGCTCATTGTGTCTTTGTTTTGAAGCTTAAAGCTTTACTTTGATTGCTGCCTTTTTGACATTTTGCATAGGAAATATGTTTGCATGTTCACAGCACTATTGAAACAGCAATTAGATCACCATATTCCAGCTGTTACAAGGTTTTGCAATGCATTTTCCAATAAACATTTTGAAGAAAACAGAACTATTTTAGTATGTCAAGCAAATACATTGAGGTTTCTTTGTTTAGCTTTTTCCATCTTAATTTTTTCTGCATGTTACCATATTTTTTTTTACATTCTTCTATTTCACTTCCTTTAATTCACCCAAATAAAAAGGGTCAGATTCCCAAAAGCAGTATGTGGTTGGAGGAGTTCTGATTTTGGGGACCTGGGAAGCTGAGCCAAAACAATTTTCAGAAAATTGACCTTTCTGTCTTATGCTACCAAGCACTACAACTGGGACAGCTTTTAAAACACTTGGTATTATTTCTCTGATCTTCTTTAAGCAGGAACATTTTTACTATTTCCAAGAACTCTCCACCTACCCAGTTTCCTTCCATCCTTCCTCAATTTTTTTTTCACTTCAAAAAATTAAAAAAAAAAAAAAAAGTAATTATTTCCCTGTCTGTTAAAATGAAATTTCCAACTCCCTCAACACTGAAATGATTTCCAGCCATGCAAGAGAACATGTGCATTACACACCAAGGCAAACAGCATCCAGGCACAAGGGCCAAAGGCAACAGGACCTGAGCCTCCATGGCTGCATAGATCAGACAGAGCCTCAGTTGTGAAAACCTTGGTCACCTTCCCTAGCTCAGTTCATGACAGTCAATAAACAAACTCAAGATGTACATGAGGCAGCAGCAGTTGCCTTGGTGAAAGGCAAACAAGATCGGCAATCTCTTGCTTTATGCTTAGGATCAGATAACAATTAAGGAATTTTTTTCTTCTTCTTCTTCTTCGTCTTCTTCTTACCTGGTGTTTAACACTTCCTGGTATAGATGATTAAACCCAAGAAATCCTCCTTTGCATTTATTTCTTTTTTTTTCCCATTCCTGACCTCATGAGTCACAATTTTTGCTTTCTAATTTTCTAATGCAAGGATTGCTATGAACATTTTCATACTTGTTGCTACATGCAATAAAAATAAAGTGTTCTGTCTAAATTTACTCAATTAATTGTAACTGAGATGGCTGATTTATCTTCTGTGCTTTTCGATTGACTACTTTGAATTTAGTATACTCTGAGGAGATCAATACATTGATTAAATTTTTGGGGTGTTGTATATAATTTTCAGGGTGTAACTGGATTCCTTTTCCTGATGGCAAAAATTCTGATAAGTACTGAGAGGAGAAAAGAAATTTGCCAAAAGACTGTGCAGCTATGGTGGGAAACAATTCTCCTCAATCAATTCCAGTATTTCAGAGCTGGTTGTCAACTATTTCTTTTGATGGCAGTTGTTACAAATGCAATAGCAGTTGTAGGACAATGAAGACTTGCAAACCTCTTGGGAGGTTTTCTCCTACCTCCAGGTAACTTACACACTTGCACGGATGCTCGCAGTGATTCCACCATACAAGGGGCTGGTACATACAACCCAAAGAAGAGCACAGCCAAGGCCTGCACAGGCCAGAGTTTATGCCCACTGCTTCCAGGGGATTGCCACTGCTCCATCCAATTCAAAGCCTCTCAATTAGAAGTGCAAACGTATGAAAGCTGCAGCAGAAGAGTAAGATTCCCTCTCATCTCGGAGGAAAATGAGCCATTATAAATTCTGTAGCTGCCTGTCTATCACTGGTGGGACAGCACGGAGTTGGGGCCATTTCAACCTCCCTCGGGTTTCAAAATAATTATGCATGATTTTGTCACATCAAGATGAGTTTATTTGCAATTCCCAAGTGTCATGCATGTCCAACGCAACCTTGCAGAGCTGATAACCTAAAAATACCCCTTGTAAAAAGGGTTTGCTCTTCATGTACTTCACCCAGTTTGAAACTAGTATCACAGCTGTCGGTTAAACAAAAGTATTGATTTTAAAATTGCTCTTTTAACCTACAAGGTACTACCTGGCCTCTGTTCAGTGTCTCTTAACTTTATGTTCTTGGATGTACACTTGAATCTGCTGAAGGAAATCTAAGTTTCACTGGAAAGTGTTAGAAGTAACAGCTTTTTCTTAGGAATTCTGTCCTGGAAATGCAACAGCTAACAGTAAAAGAAGTCAAAGCAAGCTAACAGTGTATGTTTTACAGTAGAATACAAGACTTTTTTAATTACTCTTACTGTCTAATGAACTTTGTGACAACTTCTATATTCCAATATTGTTTTATTACCAATTAGTTATGTAAAATACTCAAAAACACACAGAACAAATGGCAATATAACCTAGCAAATGCATAGTAGTGAAAAGACTTTAACTCTCGCATCCTAATTATCTGTACAATGAAAGGAATCAAAGTGGTTTCTGCAGCTGGCAGGTACTCCAGGTTGTTTTTTCAATAGCCTGATTATCAGAGTTAAGTGGGAAAAAGTCTGAAGGAAAAAAAAGAAAATCTGTAAAGTAACCCCTATGTCATTTTAACCTCGTAGGCACCAGTATCTTTCAGTCGATTAACACAAAAGAGTAGCTGTTAGATTATTTAGGCCATCTTCTGGTCTAAAGGATTATTGTAGATCTACTGAGACAATTCTTTGTGCCATCTCAACAACAGTCCCTGAATGCAGGGAGCAGAACACAGCGTTCTCTTGATTAAAAAGGGATGAGAAACCTTGCTTATGAAATCCAGACAAGGAGGATCTCCATGTCCTGAACCTCTATATACTCTTGGAATTTTACTTTTCTGAGCCTTAATATTTAATTTTAAAGTATTGGAGATCTATCAGGAAGATATTCGTAGAGAAGCTTAACAATCCCAGAAAAGGACTTCAATTCTGAGAGAAATTGTCAGGACCGGGCTCTAGCAAAAAGCTGCATCATTAGCCAGGATAGTCCATATAAACTGGATGATCAATAATATATTTAGCCCTTTTACTTTCTGAAATTACTGAGAATGAAAACATGACCCATGGAATTTGCACCTCCCTAGTCATTAATGCACTGACTGCTGGAACAACTGCGACAAGGAAGCATCACCTGGTGACTAACGCATTCGTCTGGAAAGAAAGCAAGCTGCTGCTATTTAACACTCAGAGCAAGATGGGCTTTTGGTTTTTCTTTGGATGTGCCATTACTGGAACTAGAAAATGCTGAGCCAGGAAACCGTGAGACAGCTCAAGAGAGGAAGGACATTAGAGGACCAGAGGAATTTGACAGAAAATGCGTATGTGAATATTTCCAAACCTTCAAATGGAGGAGGTAAATCACACAGACTTTACAGCTGTCATAAAAAATGTCTGTCCCAAAATTGAGGAAATCACCTGATAGCAAATTACCTGAAATAATGAAAAAGGGATAAGAAGTTAAGTCACCTATAGGAACAAAACAAAAACCGTATCTAATATCTTTGACACTCCTCCCTTACTGAGATCTCCTCTCCACATCAAGTTCAGGCGATTCATCTTCACTTCAGAAGCTGTGGAGTTTTGACCCTGCCTGCACGTTGATGTCCTGATGGCTGGTACATCTTCCTGCTGCCTTGGCTAAGCCCATGTTCTCTATCAATGTCCCTTCGTGTCTCTCCTTCTTCCCCTCCTTCAGGAGCAGCACATCTTCCCCTCTTTTGTGGCACCCTCCTCCTCAAAGTCATTCAACAAAACACAGTAGGAAGCTTTTTCATAACACACCAGAATAAGACAAAAATACAGAAAAAAACCTGAGCCACTTTTAGACCAAATCTTTGTCTAATCAACTAACACCTTGTAAAGATACAAGACAGCCTCCTGCTGTGGGTATCAAGCTCAGCACCTGCCAGGATTAGTTCCTTTAACTGGAACTTGTCATGTGCTCAGGGATGGGGAAAAGAAAGTTTTGAGCTCTGAGGGATTTAGGAATCCATATGTCTCACTACAAATCCATCAGTACACTACCTTTTAAACAACAAAAAAGCAAATGCTCCAGCCAGACCTGAAACACTCCTAAGAAGAAATGAATGGTTTAATTTAGTACTTTCCATTGTACAAAATGACAAATTCCAAGAGAATGCTTTTACAAGAAAACATTTGCTAATAATGCTCCTTACTCACTTGTTTAGAGAAAAAATTGGCTGTTATTAGAAGAGTTTCAGAGACATGTGGAACTGCAGTCATATGAATGCAGAGGCTGGAACCTGACATTAATTTCAGCTTGCTGGTTTACTGCATCTTGTACGTATCTAGAAGAGAGCTGTATTTCTGCACTCACTATTAGAAAACCTATTACAGAAAAGTCATTTAGGATGAACACCCCGCACTCGTAGCCATAGGTGTCTTCTTCAGCTAAATTAAAAACCATAGTATTTTCAGGTCATAAAAATCATCAAAATTTTAGTTACAAATTACACCATAGTAAGTGTCAGCATCTTTTCCACAGATTTAGCATTGTTTGAAAATAAACTGAAACAGACTGGTGCAATACTTAATTGAGCTCTCAACAGCATCATTGATAAAAGAGTATTAGTAATCTTCACCAGAGACTTTATTGATAGCTACTAAGGTGCCATACAGTAATGCTTCTAAACAGAGCGGATCAAATTTTCTCTGGTGCCCTAAAGGTCTTTCCTATTGCTCTTGTGGCATAAAGAGACTTAAAGACAGCAGACCTCAACCTCAGGGATATCTCCTGCATAACAAGATTTCTCAGGTAATAAACAGCTGCAACTACCTCTGTTCCTCAGCATATTAAGTACATGAAATAAGAATGATGCTCTACTCTGTGTCTTTCCTGTCAACAGCTCCTAAGGAAGGGTCCAAGCAAAATCAGACACAGACAGTCTGAAGCTCTCAACCTCTGGCCAAGCAGAGAAACTACCCCAATTAAAAAAAAAAAAAAAAAAAAAAAGAAACTCCAAAAAATCAGAAACAACGTAGATAGGGGCATATTTGTTGCTGCTTCTTTTTGCATACAAAGGGGATGGACAAGCCAAGAAGTGAGGCTGCAGTCACATCCTAAAGCTGTGTGAAAACTCTGTTGTCTGGACAGATCAGTTTGCCAGATACTACATTGATCTGAAGCCCTCTTGAACACAGTAGGGCCATCAAGAACTGCACAAGCTCCTAAGAGAGGATTACCCCAGTGATGTTACTGCTCTCAACTGAACAAGGGCTAAACAGGATGATGAATACTTCTTTTTTTTTTCCCCCAAAAGATCTGGCATTTTGATTTTTGCAGGAAGTATATTAAAGCCATACAAGAGATGTAAAAGATGTTTATGTATTCAATAGAAACATAAATGCACATTAATCTAATCCTGCACGTTGTACAGAAAATCTGATGGCACAATACTAGTACTCAGTTGTATTTCACCGATTCCCAGCCAAATCAGTGTCTTTTAAGAAAGCCCTTGGAAATGCTGATGACTAGTGACTATTGGTACAAACCACTTTTACAGATCATAGAAAATCAGTTACTTATAGAAAGCATGACAGATACAGAATATTCTTACTGTAGATGGGAAAAAAAAGTTGTGCGCTATGATCCGTAAATCAATAAATATCCAACAAATCAGCAACACAAACAAGATGAGAGAACTTTATTTCATCTTCAATCAGAGAGATCTGTATATAAATATATATATATATATATATATACACACACACACTGGATGAGATAGCAGTGAAATAGCTACCGTGCTAATTTTCCACTCATCTAGTAATACAAATACTTTACATTTCAATACATTATTTTCTCTCCTTTGTAATCATATTTGTATCTGCAGAGCTTTCAAGCCCAGGACACAAGCTGTGAAATATGTTAAGCTGGTGTTGGTTTTGTTTTTTAATAAAACAGAAAAATATCAATATAATGCTTTAAAAATCAATATGCTCTTTTACATTTAAAGTACCTTAGAATAATATTTTAAAACCAAAATAACAGCAAGAATGGGCTGGATTCAGACGATAGAAAGCAAATGCATAGGCTTACGAAAAAGCCTACACACACATACAGCCTCCTACCTACAAAAAGGACATGGATAGGGTTTCATGCAGTAGGGATTTAAGCAGCACTTCTGCAAGTACTGGGATTTTTTTTTTTCAAATCCACAATTTAACCTTCATCTAAAAGCTGTCATATGTCCCAGCTTCTCCAGGCATGACCTCTTTTTCCACCTGAAAGTTTATTTCCAAGTGACGAAAGAGGAATTTGGCCATATTCCTTGGACATGCAAATCTCTACAGCCACAGATGCAGATGTCAGAAGGCCCAAGCAAATGGTTTCAGAGCATATGCAAGCCACTTGTATAGGCCCCCATGCCCTTTATTTGATCCAAGAAATGATACACAAAAAAAGTGTAAACCCCACTTCCTTACTCCACAGGAAAAATGCACAAAAGCAAAAAATATTTGTAGGTGAACTCAAAGCAGCAAAATTCAAAACTTTTGTTGTATGCTATCTATATAAGAATGCAAGTTTGAGGGAAAGAGACAGAAAGGCATACGTAATTTGCAGATCAAAAGGGACAGTGCAGGAATCTTTAGTAGACAGGATGTAATTTACAGCCCTACCCTATGACAGCAGACAGTGCTGCTTTTCTGTAAGTGAGAATCTCTGGTGCTTTCTGTTTCAATGCTTCAACTGCCCTCCTAGAGTATGCAACACACACATCTGGAGACTTAGAAGCCCTCCTGCCCAGCCAGCAGACACCTTCCAGCACTGGGATGGCTAAAGATCAGCTATTCCAGTGGCAGAAACAACAGTATTTTTATCATTAGGACTTATTTTAAAATTAAATTATTAACTTTTCTAGACATTATTACATTATTATCTATGCCTTTGCCAAGACAGGTTGGACCAGAAGATCTCTGAGGGCACTTTCAACATGGTATTCTATGGGCTAGATGTTCTGTAATCTGTACAGCATCCTGAAAGTAGTGAAAAATCTCAAACTCTTTACAGTTTGGAGCAATATAAAATGACTGACATGCTTATCAAAACAACCAGCTCAAGACTTTACATTTGTTTTCTGGCTGCTCAAGTATTTCTACAGACACTACTTAGGAACTAGCATATGTTTTGAGAAAGTAATTTTCCCACTGTATGCTAGCTTGCATGCATTATGGTTTGTACTTTTCTTTAAAAAGAAATGGGAGACTACTGAGATATTATTGTACTCCACATTTACCCAGTTACCCTTTTCTTTTTTAACCAGACACATTTGTCATTCTGTTGGAAAAATAAGTGTTTGATACTTATCATATGCTCACAGACTTCAGCCACAGTTACTATTTAAAAATGCAGGGTAGCTGAAAAGCCCTTTTATTATTTATGTTTGCTGTCTCCACTCATTCTCTACTTCTTGCTAAGGGAGTAAGACCAGTGGCAATAAGGGCCAAACTCTTAGACTGATAAACACAGTATTTTCCAAACCTCTGGCATAGCTGACTACTGGGCCTGCCTGTGTAACCACAGCGGCTGTGAACTCTTCATTTGTGAGCTGCTGAGAAAGTAGGAAATTCCTGCTGGGACACCCAGAGCACATCTTCCTCTGCCATTCTGGCACCATGCACGGTTGGGACCTACCCTGATGATGATGGTGGCATCTGTTCATGTGAAAAGAGCCTGAGACCAGTGCAACAGCCTGCAAGGAGCATTTCTTCCCCTGGCACAGCAAACAAGCAGCCTGTGCAGGCATGGTGGTGGCTGTCCACGGCCATGCTGAAACAGAACCTGACACCCTCCCTCCTAATGAGCCAGGGGATGAGCATGGGGCTACTTGTGGGATAAGGCATTTTTCACTGGAAGGTTCTGATTTGGTCTATTCTTTACTGTTTCACAGAACAACAAATGGAAAGGAACAGGAAGATTTACCTGTTTCTATTTTTGATGCACTGGACTTCTGTTCCTGTATTTGATGCAATTGACTAATTTCTTGATTATAAGTTTAAATCAGAGGAAGGAATACTGTCAGGAGGCTATATAGAAAGACTTTAAAATATTAGAAATCGCCAAAAATAGATCTATTCCAGGAGAAAGATATATCCATCATGTGTGTGTATATGGTGCTCAACACGAAGAGCCTAGATGGCAAGGCTCAACCAGAGCTGCCTGGTCCATGACAGCCCCCCTCAACTCTTCCAGCCTGATTCAAGAAGACCAAAATAGAAGTCCAGAGTGACACACGTCACCTAAATTTGCTTCAATATTTTTTAGATAAAAAGAGCAATGCTGGGAGGATCTACATCTTCTGCCTTCAGCTAGCTGTAGCATGGGCTGACAGCTGTAAGCAGAAGATGAAGATTTTCCTTTGGGTGATTGCCCAGCTGCAAACACTCACTGGCAAAGGTAAAAGGCCCCTGACTCACATGTTTCCATTTCTTCAAAATACCCATTTTTCAAAAAGTGGCATATTAATTACCATGTTCCTTGTTCAAGGCAAGCACTGTATTCCTTGCCTCCAAAGTCCCTTCCAATCCCCACTTTTGGAGCACCTCCCAGTGATTAAGTTGGGAAGTAGGGAAGCACTGATGGTGCTATCGAGCTTTCATTTGCTGCAGATAGAGCAAAGGGCAGATAAAATTTTCCTGAAACATGCCCCCACAAAATCCACTGTCCCCTCTGCCTTCACCTCCAGACCGCTCCAGCCATCCTGAACACACAGTTCCTTTTCCAGCTCCAGAGCAGGAACACATCTGCCTGCATCCAACCTCCTCTGCACTCTGCCCACAGCTCCCCATCCCAGCAAGGGCAGCCCAGCCAACACCTATGTGCTGCTTCCTGCTGGGAAGACAGGAGGTATTCCTCAGAAGTCTCTTGTGGCACCAGCATGTGCCACATGCACTGGGGAGCTGGTTATCTCCCTCTCTTATATGGCTCTACCCAGAGCACACCCCAACTTCCTTAAGCTTAGAAATTAAACAGCACTACTCTTCATGACTCCCTACAGCTCTTCAGCTGCATGCCAGTGACAGCCTTATCCCTCTTTGCTCTTTTTTACTGCCCAGGGCCTGCTGTCTTCTTCTGTGGCTAACCCCACCAAGCTGCCAAGCAAGGAAGGATCCCAAAAACACTGCTTACCTCAGCATGCAAGCTCCAATATGAACAACTTTTTAAGGGGGCATTGCTAATGACCAGAACCAGCTCTATTGTGGTTGGCCTTGAATCGGCTCAGGAGAAAGGACTTGTGAAAAACAGTATCCATCACTCCTAAAAACTGCCTGGCACAGTGTGATAAGTTCAACTGCAGACCACATGCATTTTCTGGCTTTGAACAAATAAGCACAAGTCAATTCTCTATAAATTCATAATGCATATTAGAACAGGGACACATATTTTAAGTGGGTTTCACATCCTTCCTCTCTTTTTCACCCTAACTGCTGGAGATTAGGCCTGCCACTTCACTGTTTCATTCTTTTGCCACGTAACGAGACATGAAGGGAGTTCATTGCCTTTTGTCACCCCCGAATCACCTGGATGAGACTCGAGGAAACAACCTGTGCCTGAGCTGGGATTTTGAGGGGTAAGGGATGGCAGCAGGGGGAGGGCATAATGGGAAACAGCTTTTTAATTGAGCTTCCTGAAAAATGCTGCTGTAGAGAAAATGACTGACGGAGAAAGCAAGACAGTCTGAAAGCAGCCACCGTACTGCAACCACTCAGGGAGCTGAAGAAATAAGTGGCATTTTTGTACTCTGAGTGGCCTAAACAAATAAATTACAGTCTTGATAACCTTTTATTTCAGAGCTGTGCCATTTGTGCTACTCCAGTTGGATTGTGTCATTCCCAGGATAAATCCTCAATTGCAAGGGCTTTAAAATTGAGCTATAAAAATTTCCTCTGGGCAGAAATCTGGCAAAATGTAGCACAATAGAAAAAAAAAAGAAGCAAAGGGAATCAGTCTAAAAATAGAAGTGAGTAAAAGAACTTGGGAACCTTTAGGTGGACAACAATTTGTCAAACTTTTCTCTCTTGCATTCTGGTAAGCAAAAGAGAGGGTGGGGGCCACACTGGAAAGACACAACAGCTTGCCTGCAGCTCCTGAGAGAAGCACCTTCACTGCCAAGGTCTGGGAAAACACGACTGTGGCCAAAATGTCACCGTGAGTGAAGGGGGTCTCAAACTGGGAAGGCTGAAATACGTTACAAGCTGCTCAGCCCCAGGTGATTACCCTATCCAAAAGCCACCCCAGAAGCTGAGTCACCCTCCTAAAATTCAATTCAGCCTACCTAAATTTCACCTACATTGCTACTCCTGTTGTTTCCTACTTGCTGCCTCCCCATTTAAACCTTGCTGTGGTTCTCTCTATCCCTGCTGAGATGCCTTCAGAGACACCCTGCTTGGAAGCACTAGGCATGAGGCTGACTTTGTGCTTTATTACCTCATAAAAGCTTAGTTTCTCTCCATAGCTTAGTTTTTATGTGCAAATTAAAATAACTTTTGTTTAAGTTTGCTGCTACCAGAACAACACAGATATGGCTGGGAGAGCAGATTCTCAACTAGAGGGAAGTTAGTCCACTGAATGTTCACCCCATGACAGCACCCACGGCAATGCCTAAACTATCTGTATTTACAAGAATAAGAAATAATGCCTCAAATATACCAGAATAGGTGGCAGCACTGAAGAAGGACAGAAGTTACAGTGGAAAGTGAAAATAAAGGAAAAGCCATTCCTGTAAAAAGCCTGTTCCTCCTGCAAAGTTGGGCAGACTGTCCTTGTCCTGAAAATGGAATGGCTGCTTGGAAAATGCAACACAGCCCCACAGCATCTCCCATACCACAGTGCCACAAAGCCATGAAGGGGCTGAAGGTGACACTGTCAAGCCTTGCTGATATCCCTCCTATTTTTGAAACTGCCAACAGAGCTCATGACCTCCAGCTGTCCCATGCTCCTGAGGAGCCATCCACACAGGAGGGACAGACAGACTGCCAACAGCTCTACCTGTGTGACAAGGCCAAACATAGTGCTGTGTCTATCCTGATGCCCTGCCACACTGCTAGGCTCTGACTGATTCTCACAATGGCTTCTTAGTGTGCCCACTCCCAAGCAGGAGTTAGCTTGACCATCAACATCACCTCTGAGCAGAGTTTCAGCATGTTTTGGGGTAGTACTCCAAAAAAAAAAGGAGCTGAGCTACAGTCAGTGTTTAAAAATAAACAAATTGCCCATGTCAAAGCCTCTGCAATAATGCAAACCCAAGGTAATGTTTTTATAAAACAGAAAACAACATTCAGATTTAAAACACGTTTTAGTTTTAATAACTTAAAGTGTCATTATTAGCATATGCAAAGAATATGAAACAAACAAACATATTTTCTTATCTTCGAAGCATTCCTCTAATAATATAATGTTTCATACACGTGAGGAATAACACATTTAGGTGTTGGCCGCCAGAGTTAATGACATCAGGTACTGATGAAACGTCTCAGCATGCCCCAAAGTTACGCAAAATAAGGAACTACTGATTTGAATTGCATCCAACTCTGCAACTCTCTATCTTCAGGGCAATCCAAGAGTAGATTTTCTTGAATGTTTTTCATTAAATGCCATCGTGCCATACTAGATAAGAGATTCTATTTGGACTAGCAGCTACTTCCAATTTTCGCCCCAAAATAAAAGAGGGTTTATCAATTCCAATCAGTTTTATCCAGAATTAGTTGTCAAGTTTCAATAGCTGGCATGCATCTGAAAACATAAATTCAGCACCAGTGTCAAATGACTAATACAACTGTATAGAAGAGGCCTGAATACATAGTCCTGCTGGGATTGACCAACTGCACTTAAAATATCAGCACTTTTATGTTATCATCGCTCCTATTAACAACAGTTGGCTGACATTAGATATATTCAAGCTAAGCATCAATTAAAAAATTGCTTATCTCTTTGAAAATCTAGAAAGTGGGCATGGGTTCTCACATGGGCAGAAAGTAATACAAACCAAATAATTGGTGTGGTGTCCTGGGACTGCATCACTTTGACTAACAGACACTCCTATTTTTCTGCTTTCTTTAAGACAAGTTTTTAGACATATATGTGTGCACTTGTCACACTATGCTGCATTTCTTAACCATCATCTTTCATTTTTAAAATACCATTATTTAGAGAAAAGCCAGGGGAAGAGGGTATTACACAAACAAAACGTACCAAAATGATTATCCCATATCGTTCACAGGGCAAACAGACAATAAAGGCATCCTGCAATCACCATCTTTATGGGAAACAGAGGCACCACTACATTCAGGGTATTGCCCAAGGTCACAAAACCAGCCACTCACCTCTCCTGAACCCAGGACCATAAAGCTACACTAGCAGTAAATGCTGATATCCAAGAGAACTCATTAGGGACTCATAAACGAGCTCAAATAAGTGCCAACCAGTTTAAATGTTAAATAGGTCATTGCTAACTCTGATCAAAATGCTTTATTCTTCATTGTATCTGAGAGTGATCTAAATTAGAAATACAGACATATTCCTGGGAGCAAGAATGCATGGTTCCCTACCCAGCTGCTCTAATCACTGCCCATCTTTACACACCACTGGATATATATATGCCCAGCTGGCAAAGTTTTGGGCTGCACCTCAGCTTAGAGGGGTGAGAAATGTGTGGAAGATATCCTTCTCCCTCCCCACCTGCCCTCCAAAGCCAACCTTCAGCCCACCACTGCAGCCACACTCCTGAGGGTGGGCATGCTGGTGGAAAACCACACAAGAAAAAAGACAATCCAAACCCTCAAACACCTTCACGGTCACATTTTTTCATCAGTCAGCTACACTGTAGAAGCGGAGATGGTTTTTTTCAGCTGTCCTCTAAAGTTAAAAAAAAGCCAGTCCCAGCTAATTTATGAAAAGGTTTTTAGAAGAGTGCAAAGGGCCCTCTCAAGTGGATCAAGACACTTCCCTGCAATTATTCAGTAAATAGTCTGGAATGCAAAGTTAAGGAAAGAATTATTCTTCTCTACATCTCATGTTGGTTCCCACCATCAGCCTTCTGCAGGCAATAGCAAGAAAGTCCATATGCCTGATAGACATCTCTAGGTTCAAATTCAGGGTCTTAGAGTTGGCCACACTGCCTTCTTAACCATCATCAGCACCACTGCAGTCAATAGGAGCTAAGAGTAACAAGGACCTGATACCCCCATCACTTTACCAATGGTCTCTGGCAATTCTTCAGGACAGTTCATGTATAAAAAAATACTCTCTGTCTCAGCCAGGAGAGGTGTCCAAAAATAGCAGTCTACCACTAGCCTCAGTTGCACCATTGTCTGTGTGAGGAGCATAGTTTCTGGTTGTCTGGTCGAATCTCCCATTGTTCACTTCATTGTACACATTTCTCATTCGTTAATGTAACAACAACAAGCTCACAGTAATAGGATCTTGCCACTATAAGAAGATTTCTTGCTTTCAAAAATAAACATCTCAGTTTCACCTTCACATTGTTTTTATAATACAGGAGATATTCATCCTGTCAAGTTTTATTTTCATCCTACTGACATTATTTCTTAATTAAAAGAAAAGATAAGTAGATGGATTCAGCCAGGTGCTATGGCTGATATGAAGCACAGTTCCTCAGGAAAATAAAAATAATCAAGTCAGACTATGCCTGGAAGTTATTCCATAGAGCCAGCTATGAGCAGTAGTAGGTGGCCTTAACTGGCTCCCTTGGTTGTTCTGCAGTTTTGCAATGTCTTCCAGCTGTCTTTTCATTTTTCTTTATTGTTGTATTTATTTTTTAATGATTCTTCGCTGAGTTTCAACTAAGAGAACAGAGAACCAGCAGCAGCAAAGCATCATTTCACTCCTCCCTATGCGCGGGGCAAGTGAGGATTTTGCATTTCATACATCATTTACAACTTGTGGATGTGAGGCTGCCACCAAGCCCACCGTGGCTCAGACAGCATTCCAGCACCAAAATCCTCAGTTATCAGCCAAAATTTTACTGAAAAACACTGTGGGGAGAAGTATGTTATGAAGAACTGCTTTTGTAAAGTCTTAGTGACTGCAGAAATAAAACATTTTAGTTTGTATGAATATTCTCTTTCATAAGAAATCAGTGTATGTCAGAATGCCCTAAGTATTAAAGAAGATGTAAAATGTATAATGCTTTGCTCCCCGAGAAATAGCTTGTATTTTGAATGTGTTTGAACTGTACCTCTTCCCCCGGAGACCAATATAAGCACTGAATAGTACAGTATTGTTTCAAGACAACTGAAGGAGTATTAGAAACATGCTGCTCAGTTGGAGAGAGAGAGGCCAGCAACATAACCAACCAAAGAAGAATAAACTACAAAAATGAAAAGTTCTGCTTTTACAGAGTTTCCTCTAAAGGAGAGACATTCATGAGCAGCTCAAGACTACAAACAGCACACAGTGAAATCAACAGGATTTTTAAATTGACTAAAAGAAAGAACTTCTCTGGTTTCTGGGAGCCAGAGTTTGGGGCATGGACTCCAGAATGCTCACAACAGTAAGCAGCAGAACACTGAACTGAAACTCTCATTGTGTTGGCATCACCAGGAAACCACATCGACGATGCACTCCAGGAAGAATAAACCATGTCATATAAGATCGTTTAGAGGGAAAAAAATCTACTCAGGGACAAGAAGGTAAGGGAAGAAAAAAGCCTGTTCAGAAAACCAAAAACTTTAATGGAGCTGGTGATTATTTTGCTTTAATTCAGGCCACAGAAATGTTTGATCCTCTGTATAAACGTAAAGCCTTGAAACGATCTGTCCTGCAAGGCAAATCTACTAAATAATGCAGAGTTCCCAATGGAAAAGAAACCTTCTTCCATCTACAGAGGGATTTTTAAAGGGCCACATCAGAGATCTGAGCTTTTAATTGTATCTTGCATTTGAATGTCACAATAGACCTATTGTTTTCTTTCAACAGATTAAGAAAAAAGGCACAATGACTTAACAGCATTCAAAGTGAAGGCAGGATAACAAGGAAGACAAAATTAGAGGCAAAAGCATAATTAGAGGCAAAATTGCATATCCTTAACTCTTCTTGCTGTGCAGGCAGGATTAGATGCTGGGTCACTGATGGTCTTAGAAAGAGTAAGACCACTTAGGTTTATAGCTGAAAACAGAGCAGATCAATGACTCTGCGGGAAACCCAAGCATGTTAAACACACTTCTTTCACTACAGCACCAAAGACACAACTCATTCTGTTTCTAGGGGATAGCTGGAAACTAGGGACACCATCATTCAGTGAAACCACTTCTCAGCACGGAGAGCTAGGACAGGTCAGATGCTGCCTAGCATTTCTAGGATGGGGGCAGACACCTGTGGAGCACTGCTGGGCAGAGAGGCAGGAAGCAGAGCTGTCCCACTGTCACCTCTCTGCACCCTTGGACTATCAAGGCAGGCAGCTGACCCCCTTGAGTCCACCCTGCCTGTTAGGGATCCCCAAGGGTGGCATTTGTGGAAGTCCAGTGGTGCCCAGCACTGCTGTTAGTCATGCGCTGTGTCCAACTAGGTGATGCACAACCAACCCCAGCAATTGGCAGCAATTCACCACTCTGTCTCCTCTAACATCTGCTCATGGAAAGGAGAAAGAGAAGAAGCAGGATAAAATTATTTTACTTTTTCTTTCTGCTTTTTCCTTCCATTATATGAATAGCAAGGCCATGGTTTGCAAAATTGTATGTTATTTTCTCTCCAGTTGACCTATATACCAGTAAGCATGGGAAATCCATTATGAGAATTAAGGAGTTTAAAGAAATAAAATATGAAATTTAAAAACAGTGTTGAAATATGTTTCCCCACACGGAATTTTGTGTTAGTATCTAATAAAATGTAATATATACTTAAATTTAAGCACAGAAGACTTTGCAGGATGAAAGAAATATACCATTCAAATCATTCATTTCATTTGATACTCATAGCTCTTTGATTAACATCACTTCAACTGGAAGAAAAAAATCCAACCTTCCTTTCTTCTTCTCTCTTTTTATAGTATTTTTATAGTATTTTGCACTTCTTTTTCATGCAAAAAAGTTAGCTATCCTTTTATTTACAATCAGATCCACTTCCATGTTCAAAATCCTTTCTGCCTGAAACTGCATGTCTTTAGAGAATACAGGAGAAGCAGGGAGGAGGGACAGCTCTGTTGATGCTTCTGAAAAACATCCATAAAAAGGATGTGTTTAGCAGTCAGAAAAAGAGCTGTGGGGAAATCTGTGCTGGGACATGTGGAGCAGAAGGGGACACAAAGGACTGGGGACACTGCTGGGCCAGGGAAGACGAAACAGAGCTGGTGCCCAGTACATACTGACGGTGGGAGAACCTCTGACAGCTATTGCTGGGGAACGCCAAAGGCTGGGGCCATGTTTTCTGTAGGGCTATACACAGAGTCACTCTCCTGGTGCTTGACTGATTTTATATGGGAGCTCAACAATTAATTATATGAAACAAAATTAAGCGAGAAGATAATTTGTCATGAGGTTTCAGTTTGCTAGGTGCAGCATAGGCACTGGACACAACAGGCTTCCCAGTATTGCTTTTTACATATGGTTTTCTTCAGGCTGATATTGCTGGACTCAGGCTCCCCATCCAGGCCAGGCCAGCTCAGTCCTTCCCTTCCCAGAAAGCTTGGGAAGGGCTGTATCCCCAGCCACTGCCCAGACAGGAAGGCACCCATCACTCTGGCCACTGAACCTGGCAGATGCATCAGATGCTGCACTGGGGTGGCTGCCAGGATTCCAGCAAGTACTTCAGGACTGCAAGTTACATCAGGGTGTTTCTGACTTCCAGGATCCAGAGGACCCAAGAGGTAACTCAGTGCCACCTTCCTCTCCAAAAAAAACCATGTACAGAGATAGAAGACAGAAGGAATGGTTTTTAATGAGCCAGTAATAAACTGGTCACAATCAAAAAGCAGCTTTGAGTTTGTGTGTACATATACATACATACATACATACATCTGCAGAGGAACCCTTAATAAGATCAATACTCTTACTGAACATATTTACCTCAGTATGTGCTTAGCCTTTCCAATAAAATGATTCATATAAAACCCACAGAGTTAAACTGTGCACTCAATACACAATTTTGGATATTCAGCACCCCTTCAGACATCCTCCTTATACCTGAAAGGTCAGGCTACAACATATTTCTTTATCTTCACATCTGAGTCACCAACAGAGAATCACCTCCTGTATGAGGAGATGTACATTTAAGCTTTGGCACCCTCCAGCTTACAGAAAATGGCTCCATAAATGCAGCTGGTACAAGGCAATCTCTGTCACAAAATTCTCATGATATTTCCTTGCTCCTTTTTATCTGCAGAAGCGACAGAATGCACACTAAACTTCTTCTGGTAAATCTCATTCTTCCTAGGAGTGGAACTCCTTGCCATTGGTTCTTCTTAGATTTGACTTAGGAAAATATCTGGGGTGTTTGTTTATATAATCTTGCTCTTGTCAGGTGAGGCCAGCCTGCCTGTGATACCAGAGCTCCTGTCTGTCTGCCAGTTTCACTTCTCTTTGACAGACATTTCATCCCATTGGAATCAATAGGTAAGAATCAACAGAATGCAAATGCTGTACTTTATCCTGGCTGCTCCAGACTGCCTTCCTTCAGCCCTGGAAATGCTGTGACTCTTCCTTCAGCCTACATAAGGCAGTGTAAGGGAAGAGGAAAAGAAGGTCCCAGGTAGCCGATGGGGAAGAAAAGCTCCAAGGCTTGCTCAGCTCCCAGCCAGCATCAATGGGCAGCCGGGTATCTTTGTTTTGCTGGTACTCGACTGCTTCAGGAACCAACTGTGCACTGCAATAGCCTCCCAGGGAGTGGCTTTGCAAACATCAGCAACAGCAAGAGCACTGGTGTACTTTTAGAAAAGCAAAACCTGGGAACTGCTTGTCTAATCTCAGCAGACTTCAACCATTGCCCAGGCCAGATGGTTCAAACCAGTCATTGTCTCACCACTGCCATGAGGCCAAAAGCTGTACTCATCCATCACCACATCCTTAACCCCAGCTCCCTCCTCAGTCTCTTTCTGACAGACTGCTGCCTCTGACAGCTTCACCTTCCACAATTTTCAACCCCCACAAATCACTACTGGCAGAGTAGGAGCTCAGTAAAACACTCAGTTGTACAATTCCCTCTCTAAACAGGGCACCAACTGTACAGACAGCTAAATAAGTCAGTCTTTCAGCCCAGGATTTCCAGAGAAATCATCATCCACTAATCATGCAGGGGGTGATGGACTGTGGCAGGGGGCTGTGGCAAGGTTGTGGGCAGCACTTCTTGCCACAAGGCAAATCAATTTGAATACTCTTATTATTCCAGTACTTGTTTACTGCTAACTTATCCTGGTTTGTTTCAAACAATAATGTAATTTGTATAGGCATGGTGCATTTTACTTCACTGAGAAGTTAAGGTCTCCAGAGACTCACGCTAAAATCATACTGATATTGTCAGCAATGTAATTGCCACATGGTCTCCACAGACTTCTATTGAAATTACTTTCCTCTCCTAATCTCAAGCAGTAGGAACAACATCCCAACAGAGACTCCAAAGACTTGCAATGGAGTCATGTTCCATCATAAATGGTCTCATAATGATCCTCTTTAGACATCCTTTGAAACTGCCAAGAGATTGGTGCTGCGCAGTATTTATTTTCCACTACGTTCTGTAAAGGACATTAATGTTCTCTCCCTTGAATCCTGGAACTCACGTCCTATTAAAAAACTTTATGAGCAGTAACTACTGCTTCACTGCAGTCCCCCACAGAGCCTTCAGTATATATAGTATTATTTCACAAATGGCACTACTGAGTTGCAACTGAATTAGAAAACATACCCTTTACCCAACAGACTGGAGCAGATCCCAAGGATTTTTTTTTGCTCTGAGGCAATGACAAAAGGAGGGGAGAAGGAAAGTCTTTCACCCAGAAAACAGACTGTCTCCTTGAAGAACACGTTACTGCATGCACAACAGCCCTTAAAAAAAATGGTTAGCAGCCCACTCAGAGATAAAAGTTGCTGGATTTGTACAGTGGAGGCTGCAAAGGTCATTTTCCCCCTTGTTTCCCTGGGTTATAAAATACAGACAGCAGGCCAAATTCACCTGAAGTACTGTCATGCTGAGAAAGGGGATTTAAACACCCTCCTGGGTGTAGGAGGAGGCTTCAACCGCACGATGGAAGACAGATCCTAAATCTGGTCCACCTCTCTTTATATTTGACACCTCCTCAACTCAAAGAACAAGTAATCAAAGTTTCTGAGCTTCTGGATAAAGTTCTTTCTCAACAGGAAAGCTGAACATATGTTCAGGTTGCAGCACACAGCAAATTCTGCAATTAATTTTTGAAGTTCTTTTTCTTAACAGGTTTGGAGTGTGAGTATCAGCAAGGTTTTCAATACTCTACAGGAGCATTTCATATTTTAGAGAAAGGGACACACAGAATCATTAGGTTGTCACAGAATCATTAGGTAGGAGAAGACCTTTAAGATCAACAGCTCCCACCATTAACCCAGCACTGCCAAGTCTACCACTAAATCATCTCCTTAAATGCTACATCTATACATCTTTTAAATTAACTCCAGGGACAGGAACTCAACTGCTTCCCTGGATAGCCTGTTCCAATGCTTGACGACCCTTTCATTGAACATTTTTACCTAATATTCAATCTCAATCTCCCCTGGCACAACTTGAGGCCGTTTCTCTCATCCTATCTCTTGTTACATGGCAATAAGGTGAGAGCGACCCTCACCTCACTACAACCTCCTCAGTTCATGGAGGAAGAAGGACCAGAGATGAGCAGAGGCTTAAGGAACAGAACACTTAGATTCCTTTCTTGTCTCTGCTTGTTCTAGGCTTCATGTGGTGCTAGCACTTGATGGCTTTCAGAAAGCCATCTCAGGTGCCTCTGACTCCCCTTTTACAAAAGGATTCAAGGATAACCACCTGCCATGTACGACACAGGAGATGAAGCTTTAATAACACAAAGGAAACTAAGAACACAGAACAAATTATTCTACCTTCTGGGATATTAAACTACTCCTATGTAGCAGAAAATGGAAGAAAATCCTTTAGTCAGTTTATACTTACCCCAGCTATTCTACTCCAACAGTCATGTGAAATCTCATATAAATGTCATCTCTAGCCTTTGGCTGCATTTACCATGATATTAGATGGTGCAGAGGCATTTCATACTGAAAAAAAGATTTTTTTTTTTGAGTTAAAAATAAAGGCCTTATTTTTTACAAGGATCAGCTCTTGTAAAAAAGCACCATTATAGAAGTCTGCTGCATCCATGTCACAGACATGAGATACCCTCTAAGTCATAAGATCTACTGGGAGAGTAGCAAGGACAGGATTATTTCTTTTACTTGGTATGTAGTATAAGAAACTTATTAATATGTAGCTGAATGTAAATGTAAGATATAATTACTACTAATAACAATTATTCGAGCTCGGGGGAGAAATGGATCAATGGTCTTATCCTGGTCTTGTCAGCACCTGATCTTTACCATGAAAACTTATGAGCGAATCTACAATGAGAATTAACTGAGTCACAGCTTATATTCACTTGAGAAAGAGCCCTGATCTGCTGCCATTTCACAGTGCAGATCTTAAAATCAGCAAGCATTTTAGTTTTATGGCTGAGTAAGATCTACTGCTCAGCATTATATACTTGTATAATACTGAATATTGTAAACTGTACTCTGGCTTAAACTGGTCCACTGTAGGGTAGAAAAAATAGGGGCTATATCTAAAATTTAACAGTCTTAGGGCTTTGGTACAAGCCATTTTGAAGTATTAGATTATTTTTATGTCACAAAATAGTTCATTTTTGTTTTATTTTTCATTCCTAGTCAAAATTGCATCTTTTCTAGCTGTTAATGAACCCTGCCTAAAGTAGACATTTACATTCAGCCTATTTACCTGATGCATAATGCTTTATGAAAAAATCAGCTCTAAATGATACAGCTAGAATTTTATTACAGACTTTTGGTGCAAATAATAAAATCTCTCTACAGCTAATGAACTGCCCAACAAAGCAAGTTTGTTAGTTAGTAAAAAGAAATGCTTTTAAAAACAATCAAGATATTAGAAAAATATGGGTTTCAATAAAGACTTGTTTGCACATTTTATATTAATTGACATTTATTACTTTCAGATTTTCTGCAATTCTAATAGCATGGAAATAAGAAGCAGGAATGGTTATTTTCAGGATAGCTAATTTATATTTTAAAAAAACAGTCAGAGGGCTCAAACAAAAGTAATGTTTGCCTTCCCAGGTTAAGGGTTCCTGCCAGTCATTCATATTTGTAAATATAGCACAGTTTCGTCTCCTATAATCTCCTGCACACACTTGAGAAGCTGTCCTGGTCTTCCCATTTCCTTCTCTGCTATCAAGGATCATGCCAAGGGGGGTGTGCTCGCAGGCATGTGTGTCTGTCTATATATGATACACAAGATTAAGCTTTTGGGGTCATGGCCTCTCTGTAGAAATTCCTCTAAGAGATGTATGCTTATAGACCAGTTAATAATAACATGAAGAACATGAAGACTTAAACTTTCATTCTAATTATCTCTAAGAGAATAGTTTTCAGTGTTTGTAGACAGAACAGATCACGAGATTATGCTACGCAATTTCCATTAACCTACAGACTATCACATTTCACTCAGATGCTCTATATTCAACCCAAAATTTCAGGTAAATTACACCTGTTCAGTTCTCAGATGATCAGAGTTAAGCTCAGTCAAACACCAAAGACCTTGCAAATAGGAGGAAATCACGTTTGAACCTGTCAGCAGAAAAAGAGCTCAAGAAAGGTGACCACAGATTTATATCTCTCTGATCTGATAGACTCCTTCCAATCTTCCCATGATGATACACAAGACTGTGTCCATGTGAGTAAAACACAAACAGTGAGGCTCAGGAGTGAGCATTGCTACCCCCTGTTTCAGAGCCCCACCTGCAAGTGTGGAATACATCAGGCTTTAGAGATAAACAGTTATTAAAACATTAAGGAATCAAATTAATTGGGAGGAGGGAAGGAAGTCCAGCTTCTTGCAGTTGACTGGCTGGAGTCCTGACACACAAGACTTTACTATAACCACTTTCCTGAGGTGGGACTTTCAAGGGTGATGGATGTGCTGAAAGCAGTGAAGGTGACCCAGTCCTGCCCACAGCATTGAAAAGAAAAAGAGTAAGAAGTGCTCTGAGCACAGGGCTTAAAGAAAACACACTCATACCTCACTGTAGCTCCAAAGGACCACAGTTACTCCACTACAGGAGAAAATAATTTTTTCCAAAAGGTCATTCCAACTTCGTCTCAAAAAATAAAAGCCATGGAAAGCCCTGCACCTCACAGTGAGCTGCCCTCATCCCTCACAATAAATGTGTATTATTTGAGGCTGAATTAGTCAAATTTCTAACTTCAGCCCCTGGATTTCTTTGTTTTTGCAGGCAGATCAAAAAGGGGCTACCCCTGATTTCCAGCTAGCATTACTTTCCAGTGCATGCTTCCCCATTCTTTTTCCAGCCATATGCAAGTTGCTCCTTATCCTCACTTGGAGATCAATTACATGCACGACCTCAAAGTTATACACAGCTGCCCCTGAAGAGACCAGGAGCTTTGCAGTCAAGGGCTCCAAGTCCAGATGTGACTTAAATGAGACTTAAGGTGATTTGCAGAGGAAAATCCAGGGGACAACTACCACTACCTTCTAAAGGGCCAGGAATTATCCAGGCTAGTAGTTTTAAAAGAATTCTCAGAAGTGGCTATTTCAACCAGCGTCTTGGCAAATTTTCAGCTCAGGTAATTATGTTCTGGGCTCTTAAAATTCCTTTGAAGTTCCACTTGGAGAAGTTAAACCTCCATGTCCTTTCCTGGACCTGCAGAGACATGAAGCTATGAGGGCCTATCCCAGAAGGAGCAGCACCTCAGGGATGAACTAACGAGTTCTCTCGGGGCCAATCTGGAGGCATTCGGATATCAGAGGGAGGAAATGTTAGCTCGGAGACAGAGGAAACTGCAGTGATGCTCTTAAAAAGGAAACTGCAATAAGCTTAACAAGAGATTTGTGAACATTATAACAAAATACAGACAAACCTAAGTTCTTTCCCTGGAAAGACAAGCGTTAGCAGGTTTCCCTTCCCATTAACAAAGCAGATGTCTACAGGTTGTATTTGCACAGTAACCTTCAGAAATCTTCACAAAGAGCAGGAGATTAGCACCACTCACACACGCATTGTGCAGCTGTAAGATGGCAGCACCTTATGTACTCGTCTATGAAATTACGGCGCTCTCTATGTGCACAATTGATGCCTAAGTGCAGTTCTTTTTCAAGGGCAGTAAAACCTGAGAGTTGCATGATGAGCAAAATGAAAGACGCAGCAATGTAAAAACATCCAAAGGCTTTGCATTGCTTTTTTCAGAATTAGTGTGTACAGTATAAATTTATTGATGCTTACTGCTGTTTTGAACTGATAAAACATTTCTTTAAGAACTGTATGTTTTAATTTAAAAAACTTTTCTCGGAGTCATTAAAAGTACTCTGTACGAAAATATGCTCTTCAGTGCAAAATCAATCACCTCATTTAATGCAATCATCAAGGAATGTCTCAATTATTATTAATAATACAGAACGGATTATATTGTAATATTCATAAATGCTACACTTTTTGCCGGACCACCACTAAAAAGTTCAAGCAGAAAATGAGACCATTTTAAAAAATGGGGTATAGTTTTATTTTATTCCTGGTGTTTAATTTATCTTTAAAAAAGAAAAAAGTCACTTCTACTATCCTGCATTCAGACCATCCTGAAACTGCATCTGCAGAGAAAACTGTTCTTGCAGCACAACAAAATCTCCTGAACACTTCTGGTGATGTTTTCATGTGTATCAGTTGTCACAGCCTCAGTTTGGCATCAAAGACTAGTGACAAGTATGTCCTGAAGACACCCCTCTCTCCTTCCCCAATGACATAGTGCCTGAACAGTTGGCTTATCATAAACAGCTGTCTTATAGATGGTTTAAGGCATGTGAAGTTAATGCTATCCTAAAAACTAAACTCTCTTCCCATGCTATGATTCAGAAAGAACAAACACTTTTTGCTGTTTAATATTTATTACCAGGGAAGCCCACCATAGTTTGTTTAAATTTAAAAAAACAAACCAACACACAAGCTACGTAATTTTCAAATGAAGACTCCCTCAATTTCAACAACTTTGGTCTGGCACATTTCCTTAAAGGTGTTTGGTTTTTTTTTTTCCTGGAGCAGTAAAATGTGCCCTTATGCCAGTAAATAGTTCACTGCCTGTCTGGGGAGAGAGATTTCAGCTAGGTTTGGGGCTGCAGCAAAATCAGATCCAAATGAAATGCTAACTTGTGCAGAACCCCCATATGTACTTCTGAGCTGCTGCTCTATCATAATTTTCATCCTCTGGAGCTGCTTGAGTGTTCTGAGCAGAGATGAGAGTAGGAACCCCAAAATCAGAGGGAGAAACAGGAATTACTTCTGGCATTCTATCCCTTTCCTCACCCTTTCTGCTGGGAGGAGAAAAAAAGAAAAAAGCAAGTTGATATGAGAGTGAATTCTACTTTTGTAGCCAGGATTCAGAATTCATATTCGTCTCCGGAGCTTGATTCAAGAGGAAGTATCTTGAAGCAAGAAGCCTCCAGTGTACAAGTATTTTAAAAGATGTGCTCAGTAGTTCCGTATATGTATTTTTACTGCTGCCTTAGAAGGAACTCTTGCCAAGACATTACACTTTTGTGTATGCAATAGCTTCCCTTAGTAACTCTCACTCCAATGATGTCTTCTGCTCTCACACCCAACCTCATCCTCTCGAAACACCAAAGAGCACACAAGACATACAGTCCTTAAATAACAAAGATAATAAGCAACTCACAGTGTAAATCCCATAGGGCAAATCCAGGTGGCATAAAGATGGGCATAAATCATACATTTTGGACCTCACATACATAGCAGGGACAGGAAGAAAAGCCAGTCACCTGAGGGACTGCCAAGTGCATAGGACTGCACCACATCCATGATATATGAATTTGCACACCCTGCTCCTTGCTGCATCTCCAGGCACTGTCTGAAGACACAGCACGTAAGCCTTGCTCTCAGGAGATGATGAAGAGAAAGGTCAGCACTTCTGAGTGGCACCTGTGGCCTGACCCACTACAGCCCAATGCTTCCCACATCTCCCACTGCTGTTCACCTTCGTCTGACATTAACACAGCCCATCTCAGCTGGGGCAAGGAGCCTATTCTCTCAGTCTGCAGTAAGGGCCCCACTCCATGTAAGGAATGGTCAATAACAATAAATCTTCCCCCAGAAATGAGACTGCCATTACCAATGAGCCAACCTCTAACCAGATCCTCAAAAAATAAGCTTATAATCCCTTCAGTTCTTTTTACATGACTGAGCCATCTTCCTGGTTAGCAAATAAAGATTAAAAGCATTCAGTTCTGCACGGGTACGCACCAGGAGTAATAAATATGTTGCCACTAGAGAAACTCTGACCCTTTTGGAATACTGGAGCACTATTAGGCTCATTGCTAGGATCCATAATAAATACAGTACTCCTAAATTTAAAAGGCCTATTTAAAATATTCCTAGACACAGTGACCATTTAACAAGTTTATACTGAATAACGTAAAAGAAAACAGAACAATTTGGTTTTCAAACACCCAGCACTGATACTATTGACATTTACATCCCCCCCAGCCTTAACCTTATCTTCTTTGTCCTTGTCTCTCCCATTATTCTTCCTTTCTTTGTTTACTTGATCTTACTTTTCTCATCCTGTCATTTACACAGTAACATTATTTTAACGAGTACATTTGAACAGGAACTACACCAATTACTACATCATCCATTTTTGCTTAGCCTTTATAAAGAAAGGGAGAGGAAGGAAAGCAAAAAGATTAAACCGAATGCAATAGTTTCGAGTTCCTTGCAAAGCGCCACCGCATCTCAAGTTAAGCCTGCTCTGCAGTGAATGTATAAAATATATTCAGTGCCGTATAAGTAATGACATATCAATTAACTGTGTCACAAGGTCTAAAAATATGCAAATTACTGTACTTCAATTAGAAAAATCTACATCCTTGGAGAATATTGTAAATCAGGAAATTTGGGAGACATTAAGAGTAATCAGTGAAGGAAAGCATGCACTTTCCCCCGTATCCTATTTTTATACATACATAATGAAATAATTATAGCTACACTGTATTTATGCCTCTGCAAAAATATTAAAATCTTAAGATCTTTACAATGATAAATTTAATCCACATTACGTTTGTAGACAACATTAATTATATGAAAAAGAAATCTATTATCATTCAATATAACTAAGTTGAAACTAATTTGGACATGTAAATTAGACATACGACTTTTCCATAGTATCAGTATATTAGAAAACAGACTTTTAAAAGAGATTGATTAATTGAAGAGGTCCCATGTGTGAAAAAGGCAAGTATATTTCATTTGATTCTATGATAAAACATATATATCGAGAAAAAAAATGTATGTACTGATTTGGAGAAAAAGTAAGTTTTTATGTTTTAACAGCAGCTCTTCAATGATTATTTTTCTGTTAGGAATGCTACATCATACCCAAAGCCTATCAGTCCAGGGTGTGCACCTGCAAATGCGTATGGCAGTGGCAGTTTTCAAAGAATGGGTCATTCACCACTGTGGCAGCTGTGGTGATATCTTTTGTTTGAAATTCAATTTGCATCTGTTTCAGAGATGCCATAAGAATGCATATAAGGAGCAAGCACATGGTTTGAATCTGCAGTGGCTCCATTCCCCACAAACCCCTGTAGCCTTCAAAGGGCTGTAGAGACCAGCAGGAGATAATTCCCAGAGATCCAGCAGAGAATGAAAGGGCTGTCCTTGCCTACATGTTGGAGAGCCTGTTGAGAAGGACATTTGTTCTCACTTGCTCATGATGGAGTTCCTTCATCTCATAAGTGCTGATGGTGACCATTACTTGATGAGGACCCTCAGTGTCTTCCGGGACAATACTGAAGTCCACCATGCCTAGGTCACTTTCCAGGGAAGTACTCATGGCTTGTTTTCCGGGTGGCAAGCGTTAGGAGAGCAGGGTGGGAGTCTGATGGAGATGGCTGGGACATGTGAAAGGTGCAGATAATCAAGCACATGGGTTGCTTTGCAGACACAATCATACAGGGAACAGGCACCCAAAGGCAGCCAGATTCATGCATGTATCAATTGCAAAGCTGAAGAAGCCAAATATTCTGACATTAAAAGTGTGGGGTTTTAAATAACACAATTATGGTCTTGTCTTTATCTGAGGAACAGGGGCACCCAGCGGCCCGTGCAATCGGAGACAAACAGGCAAGAACAGGAAAAGACCCAAGAATAAAAGTGAGTCCATCTAACAAACTCTGACTTGAGAGCTGACGCCACCAAACCCTGACAAAAGGTGTTAAGAGTACTGCAGTTTTTAAGTATTGGAGGACTACTGAGCTCCAGAAAGCTCAAGGCTATGTGGGATTATTCCTGGCATTCTCCACAAGTAACTCAGGACTCAGTTCTGCTCTCAGTGAAGGTGACATATTTCCTCACTGACTATGAGGGAAACAGGGACCAGCTCTTCAAGAAACCCATCTTCAACAGCTGCCACTGACCGGTGCACACCACCACTATTAAAACAGTATCACACACATCTGTCTAACTCTCAACAAAATCAGAGCTATAAATGGATTTTAAAAATGTATATAGGCCAGTTTTACTTAAGCAAAGGAGATTTCCGATAAATATGCAAATAGGAATTTAAACAGCAATTTAAAGACCACGAATTCAATTCTCATTACTTATGCAAACTATCATGGTCTTGTCATGCTTTATTTCTCTGCCTTATCATTTTATCCATGGTATTTCCCCTCTGTTGCTGTATTTTCTTTTTTTCCTGTCATCTACATTTTCTGGATGCATTTTTAATGTCCTCACCTCCATATTTTAACCTTTCTGGTAATACAGGGTTTACAACAGAAGACAGGGTACGGGGATTCATAGGTAAGGAAAGGCACCTCCTGTAATTCCTGATACATAATTGCAGAAAACAGAAAACTTAATGATATTATCAGACAAGTAGTTTATCATTTGAACCTAAGGGCATTTAAAGGCTGCAAGCAGAAAACAGATAAGACAGATTTACAATTGCATTTCTACATCTTAAAAAAACTGTAAGTGGTTATTTATAGGGAATAGCTGTATCTCCTTAAAAATATTTTATTTAGTTCAATCTGTGTTAGATTTATTTGCCATATTTCTGTTTGTCATTATAGTTAAGGAAAATACCAGAATATCCATCCTTCCTGAACTGTAGGACAGCTATCAGATAAGGATCAGAACAAATTCTAAAAAAAACCCTCACGAGTTATGATTAACTCTATGTAAAAAGAGGACAGGCAAGGGGAAAAAATACAAGGAAGAGAAAATCATAATCACAAACTACCATTCCTATGGGAAAGGAGGGAGGGGGGGAAAAAAAAGAAAAAAAAGCAGAACTAATGAGAAACAGAAGTATATGCTGTAAATATAGCATACATTTTATTACCACCTATGTGCTGCTACACCCCAAGACCTTGCAATTTAGTTGCCTATTATTTGCCTTTAAACATTAGCAAAAGAGATCTACCATTTTTGAAAGGTAATTATACTGTAATGCAGATGGCAGTAAAACAATTACACAAGATAAGCCCTTGCAATGATCTTTACAAAGCAAACCAAAAGTAGTACTGAATCATAAAAGACCCAACGTGGAGAAGGCTGCATTGCAGCACTCCCGCTCTGCTGCGAGCTCCCCTGCAAAAGTGGCAGCGCAATATTGCAAACAGCGTAAGAAGCAGACACACTGAAGGTTAAGCACTTCGTAACTTTAAGGGACTTTAATCCCAGACTAATCCTTTACAGTCTCTATTTGGTGTAGATCCTAAAATACTCCAAGTGCTACAGAAACGCTTGTTTGGGTGGTTTTTTTCCTCCAGTATAGAGTTTAACTTTTACATCCTCCTGCTATCTAAAAGCTCTCTTGGCACACTGTCTTTTTAAAAGGATTTTTCCTGCCTTCTGAAAGTTGTTGAGACACAGTGAACGCAACCGCTGAGGAATCATTAATTACTATTAATAGATGTCTCTGGAGATGAAATTAACTATAACAAGTAGTTTGTTTGACTGTCACATCAATGCACCTGGTATTTTTATGACTTGTTAGGGACTCAGTGGAGATCTCAGCTGGCAAAAAGTGCCTCATCAACCCAAGTTGATTGAGATTGCCTACCAGTTCCAAACAGATCCTTCTTCTTTTAAACTCTGACCAACTACTCAACAGATCAGGGCACTCTCCAGTGATATATTACAGATAGGAGCTAGCAGCAGACATGCACAGAAAAAAGGACACAGAGGAGGAGATAGGATCTGATCTTTACTATCTTCCAGTGCATAAAATAACAGCTTATCATCTACCTTTTGCAGGTCATTTCATCAAGTTGCAGGCCAAAATGAAATTTGACCTCCATTTTCCAGCTATCCCAGAGATGATAAATTTAATGCAGACAGTGTAAATGAATGGGTCTCTAATAGGGTAAAGTTGGATTGGTGAGAATTATTAGTGGTGAAGTTTCTGCCCCTGTAGTTTTCATTTCATTTTTCTCCTACAGTTTTTGTCACCCTTTTCCTGTACTTTTCTTCCTCTTTCACCACAGCCTGACCCCTTTTCCACCAAGACAGATAACATTTACTGCAGCCATGCTCTGGTCACTGCAAGCATTCTTCTCCTTCTGGATAATTAAGAGTGCAGGGCAGCAGGGGGCCAAGTCTGCAACCTCACCCAAAATAGTCAAAGGCACTACTTGGCATGTTTCAAGAGAGGCTAAGCCAGGCTAAAGCCAGCAGGTACTTACACAGATATTTCTACCACCACACTTGTATTATTTCTGCATTTGTCAAGTAAAAATGCTGAAACAAAATGTATGCAAAGTTATGTCCACTGAGTACAATCTCCTAAACCCACGCGTATCTTCACTCACACACAGTATCAGGGCTTGGGCTATAACCCCTTCAGAGCAATCTACTTTCCATTACAGGTTAGCAGAGAAAAGGTCCCTGGCCAGAAGGGTTGGTTACAAACATGGCTGGGAAAAAAAACTTCCATCAGTTTGCAACAGATTGTTTAAACTCTGACCTGCCTTCCAAAAAAAGGCCGTTCCACTTCGCCAACTGAGTGTGAGTCTAGGCTCACAGTTCTCTTCCATTAATTGCTTTGATGAAGGAAAAAATGAAGACTAATGGTGGACCTGGTGGACTTCCATGTGGCTGCAGTTTCCATGCAGTCAGCTGTTCTAGAAAATCTTACTATTATCTTGGATATGTCTCTCCATACTATTTGAAAATAGTGACTTACTGCCAATGTAAATCTGATAGTCCCTTGCTTAAGAAAATGTGGTTTTATTATTAAAGCAAGATGCCTCACTGGAGAAAATTTAGCACCACAGAGAACAGCAATGGATATATTTCATTATTATTATTGTATACAGGGTGCACTGGTTGTAAGAGGAACATCTGTGCTCCTAATTTTATTATAACTTCCAGTATTTACGATATCCAGAGAGGCAAGCAGCACACACCATGTGTGCATCTAAAAGACAGGGACAAGAATGGATACATGACAAATTCCTGAAACTCTGCACAGCTCCACCTTTTTTTCTGTGACAGACAAGGAGTCACTACACACAAAGGGGCCATAAAAACCTGATGGAAACTACAGCTGAATTCACAGGGCCAAAGACCTTGCATTTCCAATGGTCTCCCCCTCTGGAATTCACCCTCAGTGAGGAGATGAGATTGAGCACAAATACTAAAACTATCAAGACTGCAATTCAAAGCTGGCAGTGGATCTTCTACATCACTAAGTGCTGAACAGTAGAATGGCCCCAGGAGTGTAATCCTGAATTAAACTACACAAATTCAAGTACCCACAAGCAAAAGATGTATAACTGAAGCAGAGGGAATTAGAACTAGCTCCTTCTCTTGAAGGGACCAGATGCTTTACAGGCATATTGTAGTACCTCTCTACCATGGTGACAGATGCCTTTGTGATTCCTGTAACTGGTGGCAATGACAGTGACAAAGGTATGCTACTTCTATTCCACTGGACTGAAAGACATTATCTTTGAATCTCAACATCTGGAAAAAGGGGAGAGAGTTGGATACCAGTTTTGTGACAAGCAAACATATAAATTAAAATGCCATGGAAAAAGAACAACATATTAAAAAATCTTTTCCCACTATTATAGAAAAATGAGTTATTGTGGGAGGGAGGGAAAGAATCCTGTAAATACAGTTTTAACAAGTCCTTGAGGTTGGCCTGTTCCTCCGTGTCCTGGCCCAGCAATGTATCAAACAGCTGTTTGCACACCCATTGATCTGAAGCAATTCCTTGCCTCTCACATCCCAAAGGAGGCAAGGCAGATCAGAAAAGTTTACATTTTAAACAGCAGCTGGAAAATTTTTCCCACAAGCATCCCCAATGTATCTGCCACTGAATCCCACAGCCTGTGTGTTTCCCAGGCACACTTCTAGCTCCCTAATACTCATCCAAAGAATGCCCAGGAGCTGGGGTGGATAGAGAGAAGAAGAATGGTTGGCCAGGCCCCTATCTAAATCCTTTCAGTATCTCCTTTAGCCACTGTCAGAGGCAGTCTATTGTGCTAGGCAGCCCACATACCTGACCTGCAGAGCATTTCACATGCTCTTATGAAGTACACCAACCTCCCCAGGGAAATTCCCACTAGGTATTCTAACACAAACACTACACTCACAGGAATATTTTGCAGTCACATATTCAAGCCTGAAACCTGATTTTCAAAGTGTAATTGTTTGCCTGAGAACTCCTATACTGCAATTATTCAGGTAAAACAGCTGCCAAAGAGAAAGTAGAGCCATATTAAAATCCAACACTAACTGAGCAAGTGAAGCTAAATTCCAGCTAGGTAAAGGCATGAGGACTGCTGAAAAGAGGGGAGGAGGGCATCCAGGCAAGGACCAAGGCCAAGACCTTGTCTGCTGCTGCACTGACACCTCTGTGGTGAGGTCCATGGGGTTACCCCACTGCAGTAGGAGAGCGAATCTGACAGCAACTGCTCATTCCTTTGGAAATAAGAAGGGAAAGAACACTGTACACTGGGGAAAAAAAAAACCCAGAAAAATCAAGAAATTAAGAGGCAATGCATATGAAAGGAGACAAGAGTCTGTAATAAAGCTGGACAGCTCAAACTGTGCTCTATGCCTTTGCTGCCAGTGACAGTCCCACGGTGCTGAGGATGAAGTGGGAACAAAGCCCCCCCCGAGGCACACGGGGTCTCTGTGAGGTGAAAGATCCCTGACCAGCACAGCTATGCAGGTAAGGGCAGCAGCACAGAGCACTCGTGCTGCCAGAGCTGTGCTTCTGCTGCTGCTGCTCCTTCTGCAGGGACAGGCAGGCACTGCTGTAATAAGCTATCTTGTCAAAAAGCGCTGTTTTGCCAGGACAAGCTATTTCCAGCAGTCCACCCAGGACTGCTTTGCTGTTGCAGTGTGTGGGTATAGCTGTATCAGCAGCCTGCTCCTAATGGAGACGGAGTTTCAAGGCTGCTTTCCACACGGAAAAGGGCAGAACGCAGGGCAGACGTCCTGCCATTTCACCTCCTCCTAGTCTCAGACCCCATAATGCAAAGGAACCAATTTCCCAGTGATTTTCTGATGTTTCTGGCAGAAACAGGTCATACTAGGCATATGGCTTTGCAGACATATGGATCGGGATTTCAGGCATTCTCTGACACAGAAAGAGAGAGCAGAAAGTGTCAGTACAATATTTAATATATCCATGGAACTGCATGGTGCAGGACATCGCTCAGGAAAAAAAAAAAAAAGAAAATATGGAAAGCTGTCTTTCAATACAGATTTATTTGAGGAGAATCAAAGAGGGCACATCAAAACTGCACAGTTATTTTACAGCTGCAAAGAAGAAAGATCAGATAATTATGAAGCTGCTGCCCTTGACCATTGCTGGTTAAAATCCACCACTGCAGAGAAGGCAAGTGACTGTTTCTCTGTTTCCGTTTGTGTATTTTGATTTTTTTTTTAATGCATTCTAGAAATGTGTTACATGGTAAGCTTTACTAATAGCAACTCCACAGATTAAAAAACTGCATTCAACATGTGGAAGTACAGTATGTCCAACACCTGTTCTCATGCAGACTTGTCCTGTCTTCTGCCTAATACAGCCCTAAAATCTAAGTGCAACAAACAATATGAAGATAAAATTAGCCATGATCTCTGTCTTATGGATTGTAAGATCAATCAGAAGTCTGCTATCATCACAGAACAGCTGGAACAATTTGAGGCTAAGCACTTCAGCAACAGCCTACAGACTTCCTTATATCAGGATTTTCCAATGCAGAGTAGATCAAAACCTTCTGATCTGCATATTTTAAAAATATTTCTGAACAGAAAAGTTTCAAATTTAGTTTCCTGAACCCATGAAGAAAAGGAAATAAATACATTACTCATGTCTTTTACCTTCCATGGGTTTTATGGAGAAATTTCCTCAACAAGTTGAGACACATTCACCTACAGAAGAAGGAGGGTTTTGAGATAGAAATGGAAAAGAAAAGCAGGTTAACCTCCCCTCTGAATTTTCACGGATCATGCAGATGCTAATACCACACTTACAAGTTCCAAGTACTTCTAGTATTTAAAAAATACCATTTTTTCACCTGGCAGTATTTTACAGGTCAGAAAGGGCATCGGCTGAACCACTGCAAAACACTGCCCAAGTGGCACTGAGCAGACTGAGCTGTTCCCTTTCAGGTTCAGACTGGCATTGCCCCAGAGCAGCTGTGGTGCAGGAACATCTGCTGGCCTCCCAGACAGCCCCCACAGATGTTTGCTGTCCAGAACTGGTGAGTGTTAAAAAATACTCACTAGGTCAGGCAAAATCCTCAGGAAATTTGGAGGTTGGCTCCTAAAAGGGCAATAAGACAACTTTGGAAGTGTAGAATTGAGTAAGATCAAGACTTGAAGAGAAACAGCAGGAAACGAGTGACGGATCCTGCTGGGGGCTAAAGTGCCCTCTAAACTTAACAACTTCCAAAGGATCGGCACGTTGCGAGAAGGGCATCACTTCACAAGATCAGCCTCTTCGGCAGGATTTGTGGGTGCTACTATTCTTGGCACTCTCATGGCTTTATGTATAATTTTAAGTACACTAACCTTGTTTTGGCTGAATTCACCCTCTGTAGTTTTCCCTCCCTCTTCCTCAAAGAGCTTTCTGATCTTTGGAAAAGTCAATATGGGTTGTAAGAGATCTCATTATCACTGGATGAAAAATGGAGGGCACGATTCTGCCATCCCTCCTTGTTCAAGCATCCCCAGTTCTTCCAGCTGCGTTAGTAAATGCTACTGGTCATGAATAAAATGCTACAAGGTAGGACCTTTAGCAGAGGGAAAAAAGGATACTAAATGTCAATGCTAGAAACTTCCCACATCTTAAAGAAGTGAGGAATATTTTAAAATGGAATTATGCATTGAGTATACAATTCTTAAAAATATCTAGAAGTCACATTCCCATTAAAATACTGCAACACACACACAGAGACAAAAAAACTGCTCTCTGTTAGAAAGAATGCTCTTCAGGCAATAAAATCAAGGCTCCAATATTAAGCAATGAAAGAATTATGGTTGCTGATGCAAACTTAATTTGGTATCCTTTGCGTATACATTATCATACACTCTAATTTTGTTAACATTTTTTTAAGTGCACTTCTCCTTCACAGCACAGGATGGATGGTGTTGAATTAATAAAGCAAGTATTCAATATTTTGTCTTATCATTGTTCAGGGTACGGCCTTATGGCTTGTTTCCTGCTAACTATTCAAATAGTGCTCTGAAGACAAAATTATTAATTTCCTTATGGGCTTTTCTATAGCACTCATCACTAAAATAAGTGAGGGTTTCACAGGCACTTCACTAATCTTCACCAAAACCCTGAGAGCTGAGGGAACTATTATTCTGCTTTATACATTGGGAGCTTAGGCACAGATAAATTAAAATCCAGATGTACCAAATAATTTAGGAAAGTCTGCCTTAACATGTCCAGGCCATGATTTTTCAGAATCTTAAACGTTATGCAGTGCTTTGTGTCTTCAAAGTGTGAGTCTCACTGCTTTCAGTCACACCTATGCTCTTCTGCAAAAGAGGCCCTAGGACTGAGGTTGGGCTTCCAGAAAAATGTGAAACATGGTGATCATCTTAAAAAGTCTGATTTAAGGGGCTTAGCATCTCTGAGAAAGCTGTGGCAGAAGGAGAGAGAGAACCTAGTTCTGACAGAACCCAGTTCCAGAGGCCCAGCAGCTAAACAGGAGGCTAACCAGCTCTCTACTAGCACTGCCATTCACCACCAACCTCTTGTACCTATTTCAAGGGACAAAAGTCCTGTTCACAGAAATTCTGGCTTGTCCACCTACCTTTATCTGCCCTGCACAATTAATGATGTGTAAACCGTGGGGAAACAATGTGTCATTATGGGCACAAGACTATTACAATGTCTAAGGGGATAATGAGAATGGTATTAATAACTTTGATCGCCTTACTTCTTAATAAATCTAAAGCTTGTTGCTTTATTGCAGATTGTAGATGCATTTTTTTTTATTTGTCTCCAAAAAAGCAGAAAACATCAGAATTGTAGCATCACGTGGTTATTTTCACACTTATTCAATTTGGGTTTTAAGTGTTAAATTCTACCACTTAGATCTGTGCAGCTTCTAGAGTAACTGACAGCAATAATATATTATCCTCACTGATGTGGACAAACACTTGAAAATGGATGACAAATACTCTTACAAGGAGAATTTAGAGGTATTTAGGAACAGCGAAAGACAGATGAGTATGACCTTCCTGAATGAATCCATAAAATTCCATTCCTTATGATTCTCAAAGGGATTCCAGTCTCCTTGCTAGGACTAACCATACTCTTTGTCCTCGCTCTCCAACCCATAATCTTTTTACATCCAGTTAACTGTCTCTTCCCTTCCCTCCTTACTCATCCTTTTTACCTCACCAGACCTTGTTGGACTCAAGCCGCTGTCTCTCCTTTTTCTCCTTTAAGACTTACCAGAGTCACAGAATCTGCCTGTTCTAGCTTCTCACACATTCCTCTCCCATGCTTTTTAACACATTAACAGAACCTCCTTCCTCGGATCAGGCCCTACTCCAAATGATCTCTTTACCTTCTTCCTAGTTTCCTTTTCCAGCCAGTTCCAGTCCTGCACAATCCTCCTAGAGGAAAGGTAGTTTCCCTTTTTATCCACACAGCCCTACTGGACTCTTTGGATATTGAGTTTCACTTGAATTGAGTTTCAAGTGTAACTTTTTCTTTAGATACAGGATTTCCTGTTCTTGTCCAACACCCTCAAATATTAGTCTCACTCCTCCAGTTGTTTTTTAGGCTCTTCATCAAGTCAGTCCCAGCACCCTCCTCCAACTCTATATTACAGCCCCATTCTGCCCAATTCCCTGCCCAGTTACCCGACCTACCCATCTCTTCCTCCACCCATTTACTGAGGTCTGGCTTTCCCCTATTTTGCTAAACTTTCCAGTATAAATAAATAAAACTTTACAGTTTTATTTTCTGCATTACCTCACATAGTCAAATGCCTTCTTTCAGCTTTGAAACCTGGGGGGTCAGCCAGGATTGGTGCAGCCTGAACAGGTAAGGTCCACCTGAACCCACTTGTCCTCCACCAATTCCACATTTACAGCACCTCATGCAGACACAACAGCTTTTACAAACCCCAAGCACAGTCAGAGAGATTCAACTGTAACATAAAGAAAACCCTAAAAGAACCTTCAAAGGATGTATTCCAGCCTTTTTCTCCTTTAGGATTCAAAAACTGATTAAAAAATGGACTTGATTTCATGAGCACTAAAGGACTATCCTTGATAAAGGAGATGACCCTACCTGTTATCAAACCAGTGCTCTGAAGCACAAGCTGTTCGGAAAGTCCAAAGTGTTTCTTAAAAAGAGTAGAATAGCATGGTTTTCAGCACTTCAAAAAGTTGTTCACTTTATATAGTGTTCGCAAGGATATTTTGCCAGAAAATGTTTTGGTCAAATGGCTGAGTTCTAAGCAGTGGAAAAAGGGATTCTTTAGGACCTACTACACAGCCTTAAAAACCACTTGTCCTGTCACTCCTGCCCTCCTTAGAACAGATCCAATAACTTCTCATTTCAACCAAGAGAAGCAAAGCCGGGAAAGAAGCCAGAGACATACTTTGATGCAAAACAGGGTCAGGAGACCTTATTGGACAAAATCCTTTCTTCATTTTCCTGAAGATGACCTGAAAGTCACCAATGCTAATTCTGCTCATTCTACCTACAGATGCAAGATGAAAGGCATCAGCATTTGTTGTTTTGACTAAAGCAGTTAACTAATATTCATGATTCGGCTGCAGCTTCCATTCAAAAATATATTGCTTAGGGAATTGTGTTTGGCTTGAAGGCAATTCTGTTTCATCAAGGGTACTATACAAGATACTCCTTAGTAACAACAAACAAGAATTAAACATTTTCCTACTTCTGTGGCCCAGCACCTTCCTTTGGGTCTTTGATCATGCTAACAAGTGTTTTGTTTCTGTGGGCTAGAGTTTTTTAAAGCTTTCCATCATAGCTATGCTCTAAATGCTAGTCCTGTTGCCCTGCCTTGTCACCACTACCTTGTTATACCTCGGGTGCTTTTGCTCATGTCAGCTCATTGTGAACACACACACACACACACACCCACACACACACACACACTGCCACACGCCCACTTCTGCCACACCAGACCAGCTAAACAACACAGAGCAAATTTCATTTGCACTTGGCTACAAACACTATGTATTTTAAGGAGGTTCTGACTCAGACTAGGATACGAACCTTCTGAAAACTTTCTTTTCCTTGGCTGAAAAAAGGGTCACCACATCTCCCAGCCCACTCACTCCACGTTTTATCACAAGCCTCGCACAAAATAACATCAGACTGGGCCCTGTTTAGCCATATAGAACACAGGTAATTCCAAACAGGCAACAGGCAATGTGACTTACCCAAAACAGCCCAAGTTTCTCATCTGATCCTCTATCCCAAAGATGCCCATGTTGTACTTACAAATATTTGTATCACAGATATGCTGCTGTCTCCTTCTCTTAGACAAAGTAATACCAAAGACATGCACCAGAGGGGGAAAAAAAATCTGTTTAGTAACTATTTCCAGTGTTTTTTAAGTCAAAGGAAAAAAAAATGTAAAAAGTTTTTAATTCTATTTAAGCATGTAGATGACAAATATGCTAAATAAAGAAATAAGGCCATGCTCTGAACAGACTCCCAGCCATTTGGCTGCAGTGATCTGTCTTTGGGTGCCAGCAGCACTCCGCCAGCCCCGGGCAGGAACCTCAACTTTGCTGCAACCACCAGCCTGGTGTGAGCTGCTGCGCGGCTTGCGTGACTCCAGCCTGCTTAAAACCAAAGCTACCAGGGATCAGAGGCGCAGGAGAAACTGCCCTGACATCGTGGCCTTTTTCTTGATCGCCAGAAGCAAAAAAAAGGGTTGCATTTTGTCACGCTGTGGTATGAAGTTGGGAGGTTAACAAGAGAAGCAGGGGAGAGGGAGGGTGTGCGGATGGCGCTGGCTGCTGCAGAGCTGCCTTAACTTAGCACCTCACAGAGAATTCTCATTTGAACAACTGACTAAATTAGAAATATGCCTTTCTTCAGAGTTAGTCTATGCTTCAGAGTATCGAGTATAGCAGGGTGGAGAAAACACTGACATGCAGCCTAGAAACTTCCTTTCAGTGTGTTTGATACCAAGAAAATACAAAATACAGACCTGCAGAGCTATGTGACTGAACATAAAAAGGAGCAGCTCACTGAGCACTGTAGCTATCTAGAAAACACACATAAAAATTCAGAGAAGAACTGAATGAGAAGCAATAGCACAATTTACTTACAATCTGGAATATCAGCAGGATTTTAGTTTGTTGTTTGTGGGTTGCTGGGGTATATGGTACATTACAGTAGAGCATCAGCACTAATTCTACATGGCAGCTCCTCAGAATACCATCTGCTTCCCCGGTAACTGTTAATATAGTTGTAATTATCTACTTCTAAGCACTTTATTGGGAATATCATTTGCAAATTAATCAACTACAGACCGGTAAAACAAATGACATGCTTGTCTGAAAACAACAGCATTATTTCAAATTATTTTCCTGAGGGTTGGGAAATACCAGCCATAGCCAAAGCTGGAAACAGGGCAAGGAAAGGTCTATGTTCAGCTTAAAAACACTAATTCTAGCTACATTCACCATGAATTTTTGGGTATGTGAGCAGATGACTGGCCGTCAGGAGGGCCTCACTTTTAAGTCTCTTTCTCATTGCCCCAATACAATCCAAGTTCTTCCAGGACTTTGCTTTCTCTGCCTTGGCATCTTTCCTTGATTCAGGCTACTCCAGCCTCTTTGCCCTTGATCTCTTCCCTTCTGCCACTTTTGCACAGCTCATACATCTTAATGCTGGCTTCATTATCACTGCTTGCCTTCTTCAGCAAGGAATTTTTAGCTCTGAGTACCCCATCATCCTAAGATAATGACCAATCGCAGATCTTTGATATAAAGTCAGCACGGGATTTGTTCCTCCAAATCCCAGTTATATGCTCACCATGATGCAAAACTGAAGGCTGCCAAATGCCAGTAAATACCAGGTTGAACTGTATCTTCCCATAGAATGAAGTAATCGTAATTATTTGAAAAATGTTTGTGTGAGGAATTATGAGAACCACACAAAAGCACTGTCCCCACTGAAGTTTCCAATAAGCTATTAGGAAAATTAATTTAGAGGAGCACAATAAGCAACCATGCTGCTATCAGTTTACTCATGCAGATACCATAAATAGCCCTTTCATGATAATGCTGTTGAGCAAGAGATTTTTAAAATCACTTAACTTGTAATTCTTGAAATATTAGAAGCCTTGCAAAGTTAATGCAATATTCTAGCTCAATGAACAAGCAATACGTAAGGCATGTTTTTTTGTGGCATCTGTTTGCACCATCCTTTGTTTGACAGTAGGTTAGGTCTAAGTGAAGCACTGTCAAATGGCAGACAGTGGGGGTAAGCTGATCAATAATTGTGGAGTGCCACTTCTACATTCATGGTTGAAAGCTCACAAATAAAAGCCAACAGGTTATCTGCTCTGTGATATAAGTGTCCTCAGATCGCTGTATTCCAGCATCTCAGCACTTTTCTTATGCTTTTCCCATCAGTGCCTCTATCATCTATTAATGCAACGATCAAGGTTAAAAGCAAAAAGAAAGTACATTGTTTGGGGAGAAAAATTAAATTAATTTCTTCAGAGTGATAACTTCTGTGTATTGCTTCAGTATGCGTAGAACCAGCTCCCCAAGCAAAAATCCTGGTTTTTGACTTTAGAAATATGGATCTATTTTATGTTTCTTCAGCTGTACACTATTCAAGGACCCAAATGTAACTTTATTAAATAACAGTTCAAAGTAATCAGAGTTTATGTTCTTTAAAAAATTGAAGTCCTTGAACAGAAACCCACTAAAGAATTGAAGTGGCAGACAAACAACTCAGCTGGTAAACCTCTGCAACTAAAAGGGTTTCTCTTCCTTCTCATCGCTGTTCATGTGAGCAAGAAAGTTGTCACCAATCATGAAGGCTGAACAGCTACTACTAACTGCTACTTTTGTGCATGATGAACCTTTACTTAAGGGTTACAGATACTTGACTCCAACAGTAGGCATTTCATAGCAACTGTAATAAAATGGTACTCTACCTGTGGCAATCCATTCACAGTGAACTGGAACTTTGTGTACGATTCACCACCTCTGCTTTTACTTTTCATTTAACTTCATAAAACAGTCTGGAAAATTGGTGTGAAACTCCATGCAAACCTTTCAAATTTTGACATTGTTTTACAGACACACTTATAAAATATATGCATTTGATTTTATTTATAGAAGGCTACGTTCCTTAATAGTATGATAAACACCTTGAGAAAACCTAATTGCTTTTTAACAAATCATGCAGTTTCTCTTGTAGATTTATGTGAATGTCAGCTAAAAGCAAAATTCTTGCCAGATCCATGAATAAATGGCTCAAAATCTGCGAAGAGCACACAAGAAAGATCTTTTTCTTTATCAAAAAATGGGTATTTAGAGTATGTGTTCATTATAGTATATAAAAATTGACATTTTGGGGGGAATTCACTGCACTCTGTAGAATAAAACTGAACCAAGTTACATCCTAATTGTTTTCAAGGGCCTATGTCAGTAAACATCAATTAATATCTAGCCCATTAACTGTTTTTCACATATTGGTGACACTGAAGCTCAAGGTTTTGAGCACAGAGTGCTGGAGGATAACATTTGTAAGCTAAGGATCTCTGTGCAGAAGTCTAAATCACATCTTATATCACACTCGCAACACATGAAATCTTCAGCTCATTACATTTGAATTAGTAACCTCAGTTATATCTCTATTTACTACACTAAATATGTCTTCCCAACTACTGTGCATCACAACCTTCTTTTCTCTCATCCTAAATGAGAACTTTACTACTTATTATATACTCACTTATCCTCTATGTTAGTGCTGTGCTGAGGCATTAAACAGCACTGCATGCCAGCAAGCAATTCTTGACCTTCTTTCTCTTACGCAAAGTAGCACAACGGTCAGAAAAACACTTCCCTAGGGAGTCAAAATTTCATACAAATGTAGCAGTTATTTTTCTGATTTATTTATTTATTCATAGGAAGCAGGTCATTTAATAATCTAAATGTGGTTCTCAAGCAACCCAACTTTGAAAATTCTAATTAAAATTTTCAACCTAAATGGGCACTGGAAAGAGAGGAAAGGGTGTCCCCATTTTCTTGTTATTTCCAACACGTCAATAAAAATAAACAAGCAAAAGAAATTGGAAGAAATGTGAGAACACTGGAGATCTGACACCAGCCCAGCAGAAAAATTCAGAGCTAAGATAAATGCTCTAACCTTAATGCACCTTCACGGTGCCTAGTCATCTGCAGAGATCTTTGAACAATGAGTGCTTCTGCATAACAAGTGAACAGAAATACCTTGAGTGATGTAATAAGGCAAATTAAAGTTGCAAGGGCAGCTTGAGCTCAGAGTGCTTGGGGTTTTGTCCACTGAACACTGGTCTTTAAGCCGCCTTTCCTGAGCAGGGTTAATTTTCAGGGGACTGTAGCCCTGTCCTGTGGGAACATCGCAGGGCACAGCCCAGAGAAGGAGCCCAGAGGATGGCAGATTGTCCCTTGCCTGGCCCCGTGCACCTCGTGCCCATTTCCACACCTTCTGCTTGTGAGAAGCACCACTGTGAATTGGGATTTGCCACACTGAGCTCGCAGCAGTTCAGGTGGCAGAAAGAGGCACACTATTTCCAAGATTAACTTGAATCAGTTCTGAGAAATCCTCCTACTAGTTTTCTCTAATATTTCTTTGCTAGTAGCAGGGATTTTCTGCTGCATAGGACATCTCTTCTGTTCTCTTGAGCTTCTGCTTGCTTTATAGCAATCCCTTATAGGCTCCCTGGGGTTGCTCTTTGTGAAACAAGACGTATTCTGAGTGGGCACAGACATCTTTGCTAGCTCTCACACTGCATCTTACTCATTTCCTTGCTCCACTGTGGTTCTAACCTTCTTTCAGATTAAGTGCAATTTACATCTCTTTAACTAGACATATTGGTGTTATTACCATTGCAGTCCTATTGATTGCAATGCTGCACTTAGCATCACTGTTCCAATTTTATCATCCTTAGTCATTCTTGCATGACTGTGTATTTATGTACGAGTTCTATTATTTAAATTAGCATATAACATTAGAAAGGAAGCATGGCAGAATTAAAACAAATCGAAAAGCACAAAAGAATGATACCAGCATGCTGAAAATAATGCCCTCCTTTTCTTGGATATATCAGCACTCAGTTATTTGGATTTCTCTTTCAGGAAATGCTGTTATTAGTTACTTTAAGACATTATAGCCATAAAACAATGTAATCAACCTTGAAGGTGGTTATTTTTAAGTGGTTATTTTTTATTCCTTTCCACTTAAGGTTAGTGGTTATTTTTAAGTTTCATATTCTGCTCTACAGTACAATACCAAAAGGCAAAGAAAACATTCTCAGTAGATGTATCTGTAAAGTACTACAAAGATTTGCGACGGCCAGTGTTTACCAGTGACACAGTAAAACAAACAGTTCTGAAAATAAAAAATAGTTGTTTCTGCCATTAACTAAGAAATCATGAACTTATAGTCTGGAAAAATAGTCTAGAACTCCTGTGGACTCTGCAAGGATGGCAATAATGTATTGTGACATCAATCAGGCTCCATCACCCCATTAGGTATTTCATGTACAATACAGGGGAGCAAAGACAATCCTTACTCTGAGCCAGAGGCCAAAGATTTCATCCAACACCTGAAGTACAACAAAGTAGGTTTCTCTAGATCTGTGACGCGTCAGCTAAGCATGCTCCCACCTTTGCCTCAACTCTTTCTGTCTACACCATTCTCATTCCTCCTTTTACAATAAAATTCCAAAACTCTCTGTCACAAAACACTGACTGAACCTTTCCAGGACCCCCAGTTCTGACATGGTTGCTACTTTTAAATGCCCTGCAAAGCTAAAGAAAAAGCTTATGACAGTTCTAAATGCTCAGAGGTTTATTGACCAGTTTAAATTGCAGTACCTGTGCTCCTCACAGAATTCTTGCAGTAGAGCTCATGATGAACCAAAAAGAGACTACTCCTATTCCTGTAACCTAGTAGACTCATAATTCCTTTGAAAATACATATCCAGCTTTCCCCTGAGGCCCACAGTGACTTATCTTAAAACAGTGCCAGTCATTCAAAGAAGAAGCAGAAATACTTTGCCTTTTGGAATTTTTTTTTTTTTCATCAAATGGTCATTGAATATTTGATAACCCAAGTAAGCACATGCAGATATGGTGCACAAAAAAATTCAGTAACTGCTGTAATCAATAAGCAGGTCATTCAGCAAATCCACTCTCATTAGTTAAGAGAAAGAAATGTTATTTCTTAGGACAGATGCAAAATGACAGTCACATGTTCTTACTTCCTGTTGACATCTTGATCCAAGCCCCGTAAAAATAGTACGTCTCATCTCTTTTAAACAAACAAAAACCCCACTTATGATCAGTAGGTGGTCTGACAGCATTTTAATTTTAGTGAAAAATGTGCTTTCACAGCCAACAAGGCCAACCAAAGTCAGCTCATGAGTGGTCTCAAGACTGCCTTTTGCTTTAAAGCCCTGCCGTTCATTTCAGTGTGGACAGTTACAAAGCTTTATGCGCATTATCGCTTAATGCTCACAGCGGGGCTGGGGCCTAACAAACACTTGGGCTTTCCATTTACAGCCAGAAGGGAGACAACATATCAGCATTTCTAAGCCGTAATATGGGGTCTTGTAAGCCACCAAAATAAGCAAACTGGAAAGAGAAACTGAGATGTCCAGAAGGTTAATTATCAGCTGCCTGTGTGCTTAGAAGTTGCTACCCACTAACACTTGACAGTTAACATTCAAAGCACTACAGAAAGGAATAATGAATATATGTATAACTACAGAGGTATAAGAGATCAGACCCTCCTCTTCACACTGTCTATCACGCTACTCATTTTCTCTTTCCCAAAGCACGTGTTTTTCACAGAACCATAAGGAACTACCGTTTCAAAGCATCTTCACCAAGCTACAACGAAAAGCCTAGACAAACATCCAGTGACTTACTCTGCCTCTCCTAAACATCTGCTGCAACCCTGCACTGCTCTTCTCTTGAACAGTGGCTATCAGTGGCTTTGGACATTTGGCATCAAGCTGGTCCAGAGAGGGTGCACATCTCTGCAGAGGCAACTGCCCATGCCTGTCCCATCAACTCTGCCCAACCTTGCCAGGACCACGTGTAGGACTGTGGGGAGCAATGTGGGCCAGCTGAAACAAGTGAAAAAGACACTACACTACCTTATTCCACCACTGCCAGCTTTGGAGAGAAAGCCTTGTTCTGGCAAAGAGACAAAATGTCCTCAGAGAAAACATGTTTCAGCCCTGCTCATATCTGTATATTTATCCTTTCAATTCCCTCCAGACAAAACAAAACAAAGTGACTCCTAAATCCCCCCAAAATAAAGGAAATTAAAATCCTTTTTTTTTTTTTTTTCTTTTTTTAAATTAATCAAACAGCTCAACATGCACAGCCTCTCAAAATGGAGGAGATGCATTCAGGAGATGAATTCAAACAGATCTAACCTAGATGCTCATGACAGACCAAAATCTGGCCTGACACAGGAATGATGTAGGTTCAGCATTTAACAGTTCGGTAAATCAGAAAGATAGGAAAGAGCTGATCCATATAATCCAATGAATGTCAGGATCAGGATTTAAAACTCAGTCCAGCACATAACTAACATACAGTGTAATGACAGAAGCAGCAGAGGAGTATGTTCTCCACAAAGCTAGTACAGGTTAGCACCTTAGCTGTGTAATTGTCCTCTAAGCTATTCATACTCTGAGAGATTCATCAAAAATAAAGCACATGAGAACTACAGAGCGTGTTCACTAGTTTATGACATAAGCAGGACAAGAATCTGCAGGCACAATGCAGGGACAAGCTGCCCAGGTCTCGCCTTGATTTTTTAAAAAAATATCTGCGCAACAGACAGCAAGGTTAGTTAATAAAAATATATCTCATCATACAGCAGGTCAAAATGACTGATATATGACAAAACAGATTTGATAAACTGAGTTAGTAATCTTCACAAAGTTAATTTGGCATTCATAACAACTCAGAATTTATATTTGCACTACCTGATGGAGGGCAGTTCGTATTATTATTATTAACAAAACACCAAGAACTGATTCAGCCTCCAAGTCAATTCTATTTACAGTTTGTCATTCCATTATAGCAAAGCAGCACTGGCAGAGACACAAGAAAAAGATTTCATCTTCATAAAGATCATTTTTTACATACAAGCACAGACAGGCAAACACAAACACTTTTTTAAATAAAGAAAGAAGGTACTACAAATTAAAGAAAGATTGGACAGCTAAAATGGAGAATTATATAATTTTACACTAATTCATACTGAACATCAAAGCGTGCACTGTAGAAGTACACATTTCAATGTCTACATTGAAGAAAATGGACTCCATGCCATCGCATCTTCATCCAACACAGAAGACAGTTCCCATGAGGCTGTTTTCCAGGATATCTGCAGATATCTAACAGCAGAGTAAGAGGTGAAGTATTTTCTCTAAAGGTAAGACACTGGATTTTCTATCCACAACTTTTTAGAGCAGGTAAAGTAGGAGAAAACGCACAATGGGATCCAAGTCCATAACCTTTCATTAGTTAGTCACACTGCATGCCATCCAGAATCTTCCCAGAAGAAGGTTAATGCTCCAAAATTCCAATTAGTTAAGAAAATATGCTTAAGTGGTAAAACACAGCTACTTTCATTGCACAGACCACAGCTAGAATGGTAGCACTTTTATGCCATATGCATAGCATATGCATCTGTTAAGATTTGGTGAAGAAGCACTTGGGTTTGTCTTTTCTTCAACAAGAATCACAAACCAAAATCCACTAATAAAAGAGTAAAATTTAAAATTTAATAATAATCTTATTCACAACTTCACAACTTGGAGGCTCTAACTCTTCTTCAGCAGGGAATCAATTCAGGATTTACGCAAGCGAAGGTTTTGGCAAACCCTCACAGAGTACAGTGTACTGAAGGTACTCTTCACAGACTATCAGGAGATCATGATGCCCTTGGGAGTCTCTCTAATTAACAATAAACTGCTTTTACAATTGAAAATGCACCCTCAAAGCCTGGTGACACTATGGATACGTCAATTCCTGATCCACATGCTTCACTGTATGCAATGTCTTTGGAAATCAAGGGCAACAACAACCTAGAAAATATTTTTCAACATTTGGACTGTTGCCACCAAATCAATAATGGTGGAACAAAATGAATTACAAGATTCCACAGCTTCAATCACAGGAGAAGTAGAGAGCAAGCCAAAAAGAGAAACCACAACTTGCATTGAGAGACTAGTTGGACAGAATTGTATGTAGACTTGGATCTAATTAAATGAGACTAAGGACAAAAGGGAGGAAAAATCATTTGATAGCCTGCATGGAATTGGTCAACACAAAAGAGTACTCAGCTCCTGAAATATTTAAGTAATTTCTCTTGATCGAGCCAGAGGATTTACACAACCTCCATCCTGAAGGACAGACAATGAATGACACAAGGAGAAGAGAATGTTTAAGTCTCAAGATTATTACCATTTTCTTGAAAAGCTTTACCACAGAACTTTGGAACTTTTCAACACTTTAGGAGCACATGTTCAAAATTACTTAGGGAAGATTCAGATTGCAGAAAGCTGTGAAATACATACGTGAAACACAACAGTTTTCTCCAAAATGAAATTATGCACACTGCTTTGGTATGTCTGCACTAAACATTTCTGCCTTGTCAAGCTGCAGCTTCATCAGCAGCCAGCTTCTCTTAGTAGCCCTCCACTAGCTTCACCCTTCAGCAACAGCAAGCACAGAATAAGCAAGAATACCATACTGGACAGCAGCATGTTTGACTCAGGTGAGAACTGAGCCAGAATGGAGGAGCCGACAAGCTGGAGATCCTGTGGGGAGCAAGAAACTTGTACAGATCACAGTTCAGTCTAGCAAAGAACTAGATAGCATCCTCTGTTCACAGACACAGCCTTAAAAAAGATCAATCCAGCAAAATGGATTTACGAAATGGCTGGATTTGTTCTCCAAGTATCGTTAACCCATCCCTAGAACTACATACTCTGAGTTACATTCTGTGGTTGTGAACAGCTTTAGCATCAGCTATGGCTTGAAAATACTGCATTTGAGTTTTTTCTAGTGCTCTCTAGAACTTTTTAAGTAGTGGTGTTGAGGATAGAGAGATCATTTTACCACTGATGCTGCTACTGTAACCAAACCTAAGTCTGGAATAAGGAAGTCCAGCACCATGGCTGACCTGGCTCTTGTGGAATGATGACTTGTGCTTACACCTGTATGACTACTGGGTACACTAGAAAACACTACATTAAACTTTCATGGCTGCTGCTTAGGTCCAGGAAACCACAGCAAGCTACAATACAATCTGCTGCTTTTTCATAAATGCACAGGGAGCCAGGCAAGCTCATTACCACTTACAAACACAAAGTATATAAGTGATACTGGGCCACTTGAAACACACTTCCAACGACAACAGACAGGGACAGTCATTTTAACCTTGTATTACTGAGTCGTGATTTCCAAACATGATTTGCCATCTTCTGCTTCCATATTTTCCCTACAAAAAGAATAAACTGTCCAAATCAGGTAGATAGCTTTAAAATCAAAAGTAACAAGCAGAATAGTACCTTGTAGACTAAACTAAATAGATTACTCTCCAAATATCCCTTACTCTTACCAGCTGCATTCATTAAAGGATAAAGCTAGCTTTAATACAGGAAATTATAGACCTCCTGCAAGAAATGTATGTCAGGTGCCAAAAGCATTTAAATTCCATCTTTTTCCAATTCATGAAGCTCACTGTAGCATTGTATTGTTGCACTATTAGATTTATGCATTTAGCAAGCAAGCATATTATAAGAGTGGCTGTTAGTAATTACTCTTTTCTAACAGCAGGAAACACGGTATTGTCCACGCTATGTCATTTTTATGAGAAAAATAGTCCGTTTTTTAAAATATACTTCCATGCTTATAAAAACATCCAAATATCTCATTTATTAATAAAACATAGTCCAAACTTGTAGGAAGAGAAAGTCAGATAGACACTGAAGGTAACTGACATAACTCATTCATTACAGCTTACTGATTATCAGACGTCATCCAGAAAAGCTTATTTATGTACTGACATCACACTCATTTGGGGATTATCTCTTGTAGGACATGTGTTTTAACTGAGATTTTGAAAACTAGGAAATTCAAAGACAATTTCTTATTCTTTGTAGCTTTTTGGTTTTGCGTCTTGAAATGGTCACTGCATGTATGGTACGTTCTGTCAGAAAATTATGGTGATGGAACATGTGATTAGTCTAATTGCTTAATAGCTGTACCAGTATGCTAAACTTTCCATGTGGAGTATTGCAGAGAATGTTCTCAACCCCAAAATCCTTCTTCTGGGACATCTACCAAACGCTCCTTGTTGGAAGTGTCTCTCTGCACTGGGAATGCTGGCATGCACTGTACAGAGCTCTGAACTTAGCTGGTGGCTCTAGTCTCTCTTCAGACAGATCAGCAAGAGTTTTGCATATGAAAGGTATCTGGGATACAGCCTTACATGTACTATACGAATCTAAGTACCTAATCTATCTGCTTCTCATTTCCATGAGTCTCTGCAAACATTTTAAAGATGGTACCATTAGTCTACGACGTTCTTTTTACTCACTTTACAAAGCTAAATAAACTTTATTAAGTTACCTGTATTTGGCATGGTGTAACAAGGTAACAGGGAAATTTTTATAAATTTTCTAGTTTAAATACAAAGTTTAAACCCAGATAGTAATACAATGGTATTTGAAACACAGAAAGGGACTGCCTTCAATTACGAAACAATGTCTGGGTCTATTTAAATACACAAACCTTGCTCACATTTCTCATGCAAGAACCTCACTGGACATAAGCAGGTTATGCAAGCACGTCAGCACTGAGCATACCTAGACTTGCCTCCCCAGGACATTGCACTTTTTTAGTGTAACACAAAATAGTGCAGAACTGCAGCCACGTGGTGCTTATCTCTCAGTGCTACAAATTCTGAACTCTACAGAAACTATGTGGTTTCAGTCAGCTCATCACTGAATCCAATGAGCAGATCCTGAAAGTCTGTAAAGACTACTGTGGTCTGCTGGAATGGAAGTCAGCACGTCACCACCAACATATGGTATTATTGGTGTTTTACACAGAAAAATTCCTCAGGAGACAACTGAGTAAATGTTTCTTTTTTCATTTAATTATCTGATCCCCATTTGATTCACTCTCCTGTCACCAGTGAAGAGCAGCATGAAAATAAGAAACCCCAGTAATAACCCCATTGGCAAGGCTAAAGAGCAGCAAAAATAAGTTAAGGAGTTGTGTGTTATGACACTGCTTTTACAGATGCTGCTGAAATGCTATTGCTAAATACCTGGGCAGTTTATAAATAAACCCTTCCAAAAAACCTGTTTTACACAATCACAAAATAAATTAAACTATCCAAAATTCATGCTGCTAATTAAAATAGTCCCTGTAGGAGGGCAAAGTAGCTACAAGGCTGAGGTAAACATGATGCTTTTTTATTGAACAGCAGCTGATTCATTTTATATCCTATTTACATACATTTACTAGTGTCATCAAAACCTGATAAAACCCACAATTTTGTACTCATCAGTTAAAGATTCCAAACAGACACTAGGTCCATCTTTTAGGACAGCAAGCTCTCTTGCTTTTATAAAAAGCCAGTAGCACTACACTTCCATTCTAAAAAAATCTACCAGCATAGAAAACTAGGAGTAAGACATAGCAGTTCTTTATGTATCTGGACCAGAACATTTTATGCCAGTCATAAAATAGGAATTTTAAGAGTTATGAGACACCTAGAAGAACCTATAAAGGGTTAAATGGACATTATATTGCATGGTCTCCTAATAGAAAAGTGATGTTCATGAGAGAAATAAACTGAGCACTTACCATCATGCCAGGAGCAAGTCACTTAAAAGTCACTTTTATTCAGAAATGATCATTTAAATTTTAATAGATGACACAGTTTAATTTTAACCAGCTGTTCAAGATAAATTTCTCTCCTGACAATGCAACTCAGAAAATACTCAATACTTAACATCCGAGTCACCTAAAAATTCAATCTAAATACACCTCATGACAATTGACAACCGTGTCATGGTTGGTTACACAACTTGTATCACAACCTTATGATTTTATGGAAGCCCATGAACTGATTGAGTTTACCAGGCCTTAAAAATGAGCTACAGATACAGAGAGCTCTCTTTTTGGTGCCTTTATAAACAAGAATTAAAGTGAAATTAAATTAAAGTGAAAAATTAAAACCTGGACCATGCAGATCTCCCCACCTTGCATTGGCAGTCAGCATGCAAGGCACTGGTGCATTTCAAGGTCCTGCAAGTACAAGGTCTCATTAGATACAACATCTTTAATAACGTAGCAGCAAGCCACTCTCAAGATTGTCTTTTACCCTATATTCCAAATAGCAATTGAGAGCAGTCACAATGCCCTTGTTTCCTCCTGGGTGAGCAAAATGAATTGGACTCAGGGAAGATTTCTCCGGTGTAGACCCCGACCACGAAATTTTTTTACTGATGCTTTTTTACTGTAACCTATGGCTCAGCTTTTCCACAATAACTTAATTATTTCATCTCCCTTTCTACTCTGGACAGAATATTTATCAGACTGATGTCTGGCAGGGACGTTGCAGTCTGCTCACTGGTCCTTATTTTTTTAAAGAGATGAATGAAGTGCACCAACACTTGGAGCAGTGGTGGCTGCTTAGTAAACCATAAAACAATTGTGCAGGAGAATCTCCCATTTATTTATTTTTTTTAATGCCTGCAAAGTGCTGCAAGGACTTCAGCATTTTTCTTTCCTTTTGCTCACTTACTGCTTATTTGCAGAAGTCAGTGGTTTTATCTCCCTCCCTCTGGGCTGCCCCTTCTATTGGCTCCACTGGCTGATGGAGAACCTGAGGATGCATCTGGCATAATTTTATGGATAGTCAGCTGCTGGCGTGAGTGATTACCCCAGGCTCTGGTACACTGCCTGTCATGGGCAGTTTCAGTAACCAGTATTTCCCTTAAGAGAGAGGCTCTAGCCTCTCTCTTAATTGATTAAGAATTAATTGATTCTGGTGAGCTTATGTAGCATGTTTATGTTAGGGACCAAAGCAGATGACCAACAGTGGTACTTCCAGGCATTACCATCACAGACTTACATGCAAATTTTCCTCCTAACATAACACCCATGTGCTTGCATACTTCAAGGAGAGCAAGAACCAAACCTTCAATGAAGAGATGACAGTGCCAGAAACCTGCAGCGTTTTATCAACACAGATTTTGCCCTTATTCTTCACTGAATTTGTTTAACAAGGAGAAATTTCTATGGATGAGCAGTGGAGGTGAAATGACTCCCAGACAAGAGTTCTGACAGTGAGTCTTATGCACTAAAACCCAGCACCAGGAACACTAACTGCTCCAGTAATGCTGACCCAGCCCTCTCCAAATCTCCAACTTTCTACAGCCAGGCCCAGACTGCACCTCACTTCCTCGTATTCAGTTACATCTTGTCAGCTCTGGAATGAGACCAAGATTCTCCTAAAGAAAAAAGAGCAGCTGAAAGTAACAAGTAAAAGATGTATGAAGTTCAGCAGCTGGATCACATTACATGTTAAGAAGTCCCCAAGCCAGCACAAGAGGCTGCTTCCAGTCAGCTTCCCACGGTCAATTCACTCAGGTAAAGGTTCACTCCACTCAGGAGCAGGTAGTGAATGCACACCCATGGGATCAAATTAATAAGGAAGTAGCTCTCTTACTTCAGGTTAGATGACATAAAAAGGATTTGCATCATGTGAACAGAGAATGTGGTGTTGCGTGACATGGAGACTTCTAATTTCAGGACCTTTTGGAATGTGACATTTCTTTACAGTACACTGAGTCCATATCCTTCCAATGCCACATGATGCAGCATCCTTTAGAGCTTTATATCTCCATGGTTCAGCTGCCACAGTGGAAACACATAGTAGGGCTGGATTTTAAATTATGTGAAGGCAGTCCTTATGTAAAATTTTCAGTGCATCTTTAGAAACTCTGGTTTATGCCCAAGTTTTACTGTGACCATCTATTCCAGTGGCGTGAACAGCACCGTGTGAGATGAGGGTGCACTGCTCCCCACACCGTCTGCACTACTCAGCTCATGCAGGTCAGCCATGAGGCATCTGGAGAAACCTACACAGCCCCAGCTTCACAGCATCAAAAGGTGCTTGACCAAACACAGGAAGAGGCGTTTTAGGGCAATGCTTGTCAACGGCAGGCACTGCCTGGCCAGCAGACCACAGGTGGTCAGCAGTCCACCACAAGGATACTCCAGGCACACAGCTAGGTAGCAGCATGGCTGGGTCTCAGTCCTGCATGCTGGAAACCAGCCAACAGAACTTCCCTCTAATCCAAACACAAGGTTACAGCAAACCTGAAAGGGATAGAAGCTTTACCTCCCACCGATGTCATCATAGATTTTGCCTAAAAAAGTGTAATTCAAGTCTTCTGTGTCTTTCCTCAGCCAAAATCCCACTAAAATCTTGTGATCAGACAGTATGTGGCGAAGGTATGCTGAGTTACAGACAAGCTCTGGGACAACAGAGAGCACACGTGAAAGGTATGTGCTGTCTGTCTTCCATTTCAGACTGCACTGCACTCGCAGCAAACCATTTTAAGGAGGTGTCACTTTACTAGAAATCTATGGGATGGTGATTGCCCCAATTAATCTTCCTGACTCTAGCATAGATTAACTTTTAAGATCAGTTCTCAATATAGGCAATTACAGTTCACCAATTAGGCAGTAACACACAACGGTGCATTTCTGAGCAGTTAGAGCACAGACCAGTACTACAAAGTGCAGCCCTTCAGGACAACCAATTGTAACTGAACTGTGACCACAATTATCTTTTGCTTGATACTTCTTATTGCTCTTATTAAACAGAGTTTTTAAATACAAATAAAGAAGCCAGCAGTACCTGCACATTGATGAGACTTTGTGATTCATTCAGAGAAAAAGCCCTCATAGCCTTATCCATAGCTGCAATATTGCCAAGATTAGCATTACAGAACCAGCATTTTGCTTGAAAAAAGAACTATGATAAAAAGCATATTACTGGTAGATATAAGAACTACAGCAAGAAGCATATTATTGGTAGACATATCCTATCACTGACAGCCAAAAGGAAAGCTCAAATAAATTTTGTGAATCCACTTCATAAAGACATCAAAAATGCCGAGTTCATGTTCCCATAGATGAAACACATCTAGCTGTACCTCTGCAGACTATCACAGCTGTACATCTAAGCCCTGATGCAAAATTTGCTTCCCAAAATGCATCCCAACAGTGACCACTCAGATTTAAGTGACCTTTGAGGAATTCACAGGACAGGATAATAGCTACAGTTTCACTCTTCAGATATGACAGGAGACAATCATACAATCTCTCACTCCACATCCCCACCAAACCATACCAGCAGGACACAACCAAGCCACTACACATTTTCTAACCCAACCTAAGGCTTGCCTTTTCTTACACTGGACTTTGGAAAGCAACAGCTCAAAAAAACATGTTAGGGGGATCTCCCTAATAAGAAGATGAGGGGAAAAAAGGAAAATAGAGATCCAAATTGCATTGCCTTCCTTTTCTGTCTTTTTTTTTTTTCTTCAGCTAGTGCAGGAGTCTGCATAAACAGGAGTCAGTATACCATGGTGCTCAGCAACCTGATTATCATTACAAAACCTTCTCTCCTCTTTAGTACTGCATCCTCATATTAAAAATAATGATCCTATGCTTAGACTTCTTATTTTTAGTGTACTAGAAACACATAATCTGTGAGCTGTATGTATATTCAATAGCACTGTCAAATAAATTACTATGGCATGTGTACTTTTCCCTCCTTTTCTGATTTATAATGGATTCTAGCATTGTTAAAACTGCAGTTAGTCTGTCTATAGTCTCATAATTCTTTTCTCAGTCAAATGAAACTACAGTCTTGCAATTTTTAAACCAAATTACTACTAAAATGTGTAGAAATAGGAATTTTAATACGACTTCTATGTTACAAACATTTCAACTCAGAAATATTTGGAGTCAGTCTCTGAATAGGATTAGCTTCTGCATATTTTCTTCTAATTTTACATATAAATGAAATACAGGATCTCTCATCATAATTAAATTTGAACTATTCAAGATTATGACTGTGAAAGTACTCTACATGCACATCTACACAGATTACTCAAAAGTCAGTAGATTCTGTAGCCTACAAACAGAAGATGCCAACACCAAAGGCTACAGTTCTTCAAACCCTGACTTTCAGAAAACCTAAATTACAAGTAAGGCAACTGCTGGGCTAGGGACAAATTCAGAACACAAACTTTTGCTTGAAGGCTTGGGATTGTGCTCATTGCGCGTCAGCAGGTAAACTAAAAGTATGCTATGTTTTGATGGATTTTCAGATCATTAAATTAATGATGATGATCTGACTGATTAGGATAAGCAAGACTTGGGATTTTTCCTGCATCACTAAGGTCAGTAATAGATCTGCCATTGATTTTAATGAGATGAGGACTACGCCACTGATGAAGTGCAATAAATGAAGGCAAGTCCATCAGAGTGGAAAGACACAGGAGCAGAAGCTTGAGTGGAATGATAGAAAGATAAATTGAGAGCAAAATCAGAAACAATATTACTTGTGACAGTGCCATTACCTGTCACCAATCTGCCCTGCAGAAAAACAAAACAGTTCTTTATCTCAACACAGAACTTCACATTTGCCTTTATGTTCATATGGTTAAACACAAAAAGACACAGATTTTCATCATGATAGTACATAACTGATTGGACACTGTTACAGCTAAGATGGCTGCCTTTCCTTCCTCCTAAATCTAATTCCTAGTCACTCCCTTTTTCACTATGATTTTATCTTATACAAAACAACTGCAAACAACCTAAAAGCCAGATAATTCCTTGTGTCCTCATACATATAAATTTCAAAAATGCTTGACGGATTCAGGTTCTAGAAGCTTCAAGGACTTCACCTGCATGATTATCTTTCATGACAACACTGCCCAGCACTGGATCCAGCTGTTTTTCTACTCTATCTGCAACTGTTTGCAGTTAATAAAACAGTCTTGTATAATAAAGAATTTCACACAAGTGACTGGCCAAATGGAAATACTCCAACAAAACTGCGATTACTGCTGCTGTCTCACATAGACAGCACTCACCTGAACAGAAATCGTTGCATCTAAGTGTGTCTGTCTCTGTAGTTCTAATTATTCAAGTTCCTGCCGTCATCAGCAATGGGAAATCAGGTTCTAAAAAAAATTCTGCCCCTGAAAGTTACTTATTAGCTTGAATTTCAGCTTCTAGCAAGTTCTGGGCTTAGCAAAAGACAAACAGCATCAATCAAAACAAATAGCAGTAGGAGAAAGAAGCTTCGTTTTTGCAAAGTGAAACATGGTTGTAAGATATCTTCTCATCCAAAAGGTGCTTCTTAGGCAAACTCCTACAAAGCTTCCACTCTCTGCAGCAAACCATTTTCACCTAGACTGGGAAATGCCCCTGTAGGAGAATCCTGGCTATCATGTGATACGTTTGCATCTAATAATAGTTACAGTGCCAAACTTTGAGCTTCAACCACAGCAACTCCTATACTGTGACAAGGAAATAAAGTTCCCTATTATGGAAATCCTATATTGTATTTAATTATGTAATTATATTTTACTGTATTAGTGAGTGGTTGGGCACAATAGCAACTGCTGGGATTTCAGCAAATTAGGAGCACAGAATTCATTCTTTCTAACAGCTGATTATTTTTTATGATTCTATGGGGTTTTTTTCCCGAAGCTATGGAAATGATGCTATTTTTGGCTTATTTCTCTTAAACACTCTCCAACAATAGTGATCCCCTACTCTTGACACCAAAATTCACAGGCACATAAAGAATTTCATCTTAGAAGAGTCACCAGGCCAAATTAAACCCTAGCATACACTCTAATAATTTATGCAAATGCAGGGTGGTGATGTTAACATCTAACTTTAATCTGACCCCCACTGAACTACCATACCTAGGGTTTTGCTTCATTTTTTGCACCAAATCAAGCATCCACTGAACTGCAGAGTGCTTGCATTCAATGCCGGCACTCTACTAAGTACACAATTTCTAAACATCAAACACAAACTCCTGCTGAACAAAATGGTAGCACATGCCACCATCCTCCCCTTTTAGCCTGGGGCAGGCTTTTCCTGATAGTCCCTGACTTGGAGCTCACGCCTAGCAGTGAGATGGAAAAGGAATGCAGGCAGATATGAGCAGTACCTCCTCAATACTCTACCTGCTGCTTTCTCCTCTGGCCAGCACTGACACGGCAGAAATGGGAAATTCATGTCAGCCAGGAGCTTTTTAGTAGCAGGGCAAATGGAAAGACAGAGATATAAGGGCTGCTTGAATACAGAGTGGCAAATGGATCTGTGATGCACAACCTACAGTAAATATACACAGCCCCACTTTATTCCACTTACAGAAAAGCTTCCTCTGACATCAAGGATACAGTCATGCTTCAGGGCTACAGGACAGCCTGTACAGAAATATGATCTTATAGTAAACACGAATACATTTCTATACATACAAAACAAAATACTGACTTGGTAAAACAAACAGTAAATAATCTTTCACTCAATCTCTTTCTTCATGCCTAAGCATACAGTCTGTGTTATCATAAACTCTAAAAACAAAACATGAAATGCATAATAATTGTTTACAAGATATAACATGTAGAGTCCTTAATTTTCCTGATATTCTTCATGGATGTCAACAGAAGTAGAGGGACGCAGTGAAATAGGGCTTCATAGGAAAAGTGTCTCTTCAGAATGAGAAATACTGACCAGCTAGAGAAGATCGCAACCAACAAACATTTTCAGCACGGAAATAAATGGGACGTTTTTCATGTTCAGAAGCTGTGAAATCCAGGCAGTTAGTTATGTGCTTCAATGTGGCAACACCAACTTGTTTCAGCCACCCACCATCTTTACCTTAGAGACCTGCCAATCACACTGTGTTTGGCCCTGTGCTCATTTGCTACACGTATTTTTAGTACTCCCAGTGAAAACATGGGTAAGATTCAAATGCTCTGTATTGTAATAATAAACACTACTTGCCTGTCAAGTTAATTTCCACAAAAATGTGATATTATTATTATTATCCTGCTTCTCTCCTACACCTCCTTTGTTCTGGAGGGAGCCTCCCAATGAAATTCTTGACTTCTGTTCACCTTTTGACCACTGGCTGAATCACATTCACACTCCCTAAAAAACTCATGTTAATCTGGACATACTCTACCTATCAGATGGGTATGCTTTTCATTGTAACAACCTAACAATCACTTAAAATCACAAAAAAGCAACTTCACTTTGCCTAGCCTAATACAGATTTCATATAGCCATAACACATGTGGCTAGCATTTGACTTCAGCCTAGCATTCAGTAAGCAATTTACCTGCTGGCTTCTTTTTGTTAAGCAATCTAGCAGAGGGTGCCTGGAGTTGCTTTTTTTTTATCTACATGACATGATGGCATAGACAGAAATTACTGGATTAGGAAATATTTCATTCCTGAAATGAAGTTAGAGGGTCAGTGTCTAAAGTGAGTCATTACAGATCTCTGCTAGGAGATTAAATATTATCAACCAACTGAAAACCATTGATATAAAATATGCAATTATTCTGCAGTATGTGATTACAGTATATTCTTCACATCACTTATTTTCACTCTGTAAGTGCTACCAACTATTTTACTAACTAAAAACAAGCAGAAGAGGTACCTAAACTAGAAAATATGCTACAAGAAGCAAACTCACAATGAGATTACACCAGGGAGTCTCCATCTAGAAAAGGTGCCGTCAAGATCTCAGTTCTCCTCCAATACAAAGCAGAAAGGCAGTTTCTCTATATTAAAAAATCAAAATTAATACACATTACCAGGAGGAGGAAAAAATACTAAATGTATTTTACATTATTGTATTGTACATACATTATTGACAAACCTTGTTATAACCCTGTTTTGACATCGTAATTTCAATTAAATTGTCCCAATAACTCTAAAAAGCATGTTAAAATGTAATAAAGGGGCATTATCTAATGTCAAGGAGAGGAGAATCCTGACAGGAGCAACATGGAGCCTGACTGCCTCTTAAGGTACACTGGCAGTGGACAGGCACTACTGATATAATTTCAATGTGCAAAGTTGGAATGGCTTACTCTCTGTTATGTAATTAATAACATATGATGGGCATGCAAAGATGTTAGATCAGCTGGTCTTATTTCACGTCTCAGGCACTTCACTCAGATCTCTGAACAGATTTATAATTTACTTGCCTGTTAATAAAACTAGCAGCTCTACCAGCCAGTACTCTTTTCCCTAAGCTTTTAAACTCCACTGAGATTTGGAGGCAATTAACATTCACCAGTAACAGAGCAATCAACACAGGGATATCTAATGGAACTGGACAGAATCCAAAAACAGGTATTAGGATAATAGTGAGTCACTGACATAAGGTTATGATGTTAATTTTGGAGGGGAGAGCAACAGTGAGTTTTCAATAGCAGTGTCTGTGATTGCTGTCACATTAACATAACATTCTTTTCTATATGGCTGTCTTCTGAATCTGAAACATGTTTCAAACTGAAAGCAGCTGACAACAACTGAGAATTAACTCTCTATTGCCTATTGTGGAAAAGCTTGCTCAACTAAATTACTTACACAATGGTTTCCAGATGCTTTTCTTGAATGAACAAATAAAAAATAACATTTTTTTTAAATGCCAAGAACTACCAGGGTCTGTGCATGGTTCATTTATGACTGGTACACTCTGAGAGAGATCTAGTTAATCCATACATCTTTAGCTTAAAAGGCCAGGAAAATTCCTGAAAGCAGGATTCATTCAAGGTATGGCTCCTACCTAATCGTTTTTCCAACTAAGTAGGTTTAAGATGCAGGCTGGATCCCATGAAAGGCTTGGGCACCTACAACTAGGCTTTGCAAGGCATACATTTCTAGAAAGCTGGTCCCAAAAGGGAACCTGAAATACAGGGGTAGATGCATTGACCCCAAGGACATATGAGACCATATCTAACCTCAGAAGAGCCCGGGAGTGTGAGAAACCTCAGTAGACGTATCAAGCACGTGGCCCCATAACCAAAGAGGAAAGCTTAATGCTGAGTTTATTCAAAGCCCTAACCTCTTCAAAACTCCCTGAAACAATACACCAGGTGGCTACCCCCATCTACAGCCCAGAACCTTCTCCTGAGCACCTGCTCCCGTCCTCTGAATGCAACGGCAGCAGCAGCTCCCCACAGGACCACCTAACAGGGGAGATGTTGTCAGTAGCTGTGTTATGTCATACACTGATGGTAATGGCAACAAAAAGGCAGGACACCTGGATCCAAATCTTTTCCCAGACTGAGAGCTCAGATTCAAGCATATGTGTGCTGTGACAGCATCACTGCCAGCAGGTCACAGCTGACACTGCTGATGGATGAGTACTTTCCTTTGTCAGCTGCGTCACTGGGGAGCAAGGCACCCAGGATTTGGAGTGTCAGGAACCACAATATAAAGGCCAGTCTAATTTTATAGCACCATGGTTAGAGTAAGGAACATTTCAGATGGGTACTGTTAGGATTAAGTGGCCTTGAAGAGGAGTGAGTGCAGACCTACACGTCCAGATTCATTCTGACTGCACAGATTTCACAGAAGTTAAAGGACAAAACCAAGAGGCCAAAACCAGCAGTATTAAACAGAATTGTTATTTTTCACAGATTAGCAGATCTGAGAAAAAGGCACTGTGCAAATGTAGCCTCTTCTACAAACATATGGCATTTGCTATCAGCACCATATGTAGCTTCTGTACTTAGCGAAAGAGCATCCATTCTCGTAACATCTATGCTGTATTTATTAAGTTATGCTTTTGCCTTCCATAAACATCCACTGTTTTTGCAATGCTATGTTCTCCATGCAAAAACCACTAGAATTTGCCAAGCAAAATCTAATAAAAGAATGGAAAGGAACTCAGTGTTTGGCTTATAGGGTTCATTTCACTTCATCCTCCATCCAAATGCGGACATCAGGGTGGGACACATCAGACATTTCACTCAGCCAGCAAACCAAGAGCAGCATATATAAACTAGCTAAAATGACAAAAATATTTAGTTTCTCACCATGAAAGGCTGGCACAATAGCATATAAAACATATGGATTACACAGCTTTACTCTCCCAGTCTGAAGAATCATTTAAAATTTAAAGACATCTACACGGCATTAGACACACTTCCAATCAAAGCTGTCCATATTTTTTCAAAGGCTGAATGTACAGCCACTTTACTGAAGGACCAGACTTCTAATGCTGAATGATAATGACAATTAAGACAACTTCTGGTTTTGGGAGCTGTGTTTTTATGGTGGCCTAAGCTCCACCGAAGACAACTGCTACATGACTCTCCTGCCTGTTTTGAGCCTTGTAGAGATTTCATTCCTATTCCCAAAATGTGTGAATGCTACTGCTTCTTCTCCAGCCCAGCCACTCCAGCTCAAGATGGACAAGAGGTAAGGCCTTTGCTCTTGGTGAAGCCCAAGAAACTGCCAGCAAGAAGGGGTTTTTAATGTGGAGCCATTTGCTCTTAATAAATACCCAGCCTTAGAGTCAAGTTTTAGAGCTTTCCTCAGTCTCAGAGCAACTCCCAGCTTCTTTCTTAGGAAACTGGGGGTAGCCTGACATAAAAACACCAGAATAATTTTGTACTGAAAGCTGAAATTGTGTTCAGCTTGGGGACCCTTGCATACTTGAGGACACCCTCCAGGTCCCATGGGAACCTATATCCCACTGGTCACAGCTCTCCTGACAATTTTCACCACCTCACCCATATCTTATGTTCTTTACTAAATTTATCCTTTCTTGATTGATACTTGAGCAAGAGAAATCACTTCAATTCCCATTTATTATTTGCTGCTAATTCTTACCTCTTTACTGACCTGCATATAACCCAAAACTGAGGGTTAGTATTTAATGCTTCCATGCTCCTCCTTTCTCCAAAAGGGCATTTCTATACTTGGAATTGTTTTTGAATAGCTCTGTTTGCAGCCTCTCTTACGCACAAAACTGAGCATTTAAACATAAATTATTCAAGAAGTGTCCAGAAAACACTGACTATTGTCAGCCTTGGGGGAAAAAAAGTCACTTTAAATATACTCGGTCTTAATACCCCTCCACTGGCATCTGCTGCTGGTCTGAGGCATGGTACTAGGTTTCAGAGACCTTTGATTTGCAGTATTGGTTATTATGTGCTTACATTAATTTCAACCTCCACCTTACCCAATACTGTGTTTTGAGCAGGGGCTCAGGCTGCTGTGAGTCAGGCAATTGCACTTAGGCTGCTGCCACAACTCTGGAGGGGAGAATATGAAATTTTTATTTTTTTCACATAGTTAAAGGTAAAATAACTACTCGCTACCTATTTCTCTGCTGCAACAGTTCAATATTTTTCTACAACAGACACAGGACCAGAAGATTAAAGAGCTAAGTGCAGTCATCCGATTCTTCAGCATGGTCCCGCCACATGTCTCAATCACTGGCTTCCCCCAAAGCCACAGTGGTAGAGATTAAAGTGCTTCTGGTCCATGGTAATCCAATCAGAGCTAGAAGGCCTTTAATCTCTGCCATTCTGTAGACAAACATTTTGGCAAAATGCCTTCCTTACAGTATTCTGAATTCCACCTGGGTTGGACTCTCGCTTTGACAGGGATTGGGCTCTGCAGGATTATCATCCCTACCCAGAAGGGTGACAATTCCTGCCTTTTTCCTTGGATTAAAAAAGAAGACACCCAGCCACATATCCTCCTATGTGGACAATAAACAGTTCCCAAGCTGTATACTAGGAAGCAATGAAAAATCTGTGGACAAAGGGACATTGAGAGAAGGCACTTTCTAATATAAACTGAGGACAAATGGGGTTTTATTGCTCACAGTCCCAAAGAATTCAATGCTTAAGTCAATTGTCCCTCCTGATACAAGGAAGGAAACGACTATAACACAGCTGTGTTGAGTGAGCCCATTTTTTTAAAATGAGGTGACAACCAACTGAAATTCTGGAGCAAAATCAAGTCTCTCCAGCCCAGGGAATTTGCATTATGCCCACAGGCTAGCACAAGACTGTTCAAATTCTGCCCTGTCATATAGATAGGATGTGGCATGATTTTCCTTGAAATGTTAGATTTATGTACATCTGTTTGTGTCAACCACATTACTTACAAGCACTAGAGGAAATCTTAGCCAGAAAGGCTGACATAGTCATCCTGAAAAAAAAAAGCCAAAAAAAAAAACCTGTTTAAAAATAAAAAAGGTACTTTTGCACTAGGATAGGGTTCTGCAGTATTGACTGTTTCACACCTTTTTTCTTTTTTGTGGAAATCACTGATGAGATAAAGGATTTTCACTACAACCTTAATACTCACATGTTATCACTACCTTCACATATCACTCCCTTGGACTTATGCCTGTTCAGTAAGTAGGAAGGGATCATCATGCCTGCTTCTCACTACAGAAAGAAAGGCATAAAATTAGCCTGTCGTTTTCATTAAAGAGCAAGGGGGGAAATCTGGGGAAGGAATCGGTAGGGTGCAAGGGTAAAAAAAGACTAAAAGAGAGATGAAGCAATATTATTCTAAAGTCAATGTATAAATCTTTAGCTGTACAACTCCCACTTGCATTAAAGGGATTTGCACAGCTAAAACCTCATGCATCAAGTTGACAATACAGCCATAAAGATGTGAAATCTGAAGGGGGGGTTTGTTATGGTTTGGGATTTATTAAATTTATCTATTTGGAAAATAGGTTTTTAAATTTTTACAACAAAAAGTGAAAGCAGAAACAACAAGAGGATTCCATTAAGCCCACATAGTTGGGACTTGGACACCTAAAAGGATTTTTTCCATCTGGCAACTAAGTATGTGTCCCACCTGCTCCCTAACAATGAGCTATTTGCAACATTTTGGCTAAATCTATAGGATTAATCAAATTAATTCTAATTAAAATGCCTTCACTGTCCCAAACCAACCCCTCCAGAAGGAACCTTGACTGGAGGGAGCCTGAGAGAAATAATCTAAGATGATGCCTTTGCCTTTTCCACCAACACATTCCAGTGAGGGTGCAACGGCTGGAAACTTCCCATGCAAGTTAATGGTCTTTACACAAGTCGTGCATCCTCCTCACACCAATTGTCTAAATTGGAAAAGATAAATTTATGTCCCCCAAGCCCAGCCCTGGTGGCAGGTAGGGCCTATAAAGACAGGAAGACAATGCTGTTGTGCCTATGGGCAAGTGCAGCTATAGCTGGGCACAGGAATCTGAACTGGGATGCTCAGTGTGACTCCAGAAGAATGTGACATCTGGGAAGCTTGTTCCCACTTTCCATCTGGCTGACAGTTGGTACCCTGAACGTTCTGTCAAACTGCTGGCTACTGGCAGAGTGACACCACTGCAGTGGTAATTATTGAGTAAGACTGAGGAGAGCTGGGTGTCATGTTCAACCACAGCACTGCTGCTTCTTCACAAAGCGCAGAGGAACACACTGTGCACAGGAACTTTTTTTCTCTGCAGAAGTGGAAGATGATATCTAGCTCAACACATTTACTGGGAGCACTGCTACACCACAGGGTTAATATTAGCAACAAGCTGCAAATAAAGAACAAAACTGAGCTCTGTACTCTCTGAGAAAGTGAGGCCAGCCAAAAGTTTCTAGAAGGACTTTAAAGTTGTGGCAGGTTATAACCATTTTCTGCTTTTGACTCACTACGTCAAGTTTTGTTAAGTACCAAAAAGGCAGAAATATTGGTCAGCACTATGCCGGTAAGATCATGTTAATGACCCACATACCGTTTGCACTCTTCTCAGCTGCTGTCTGCTTCTTGATTATCATTGCCATTAACCATCCCAAGAAGTGCATCAGTGAACACATTTTTCCAATATGACTCAAGTGACAGGCAGTATTTTCCTCACATCTAAGATCAGTAGATTTAGAAGTCAACAGGCCATGTCTCAATTCCACTGAAGCTGATGGAGTTACACCAGTTTTGAACAACGGAGTATCTTGCCTTAAGTACTTGGACTACAGGGTAAGCCTGTTTCCAAAGCATAAAAGTCCTCCTGCACAATTTTCCTGCTGTCATCCAGTTGCTGATACAAGTCTTTCACTATGGCATAAAAAGCCACCAATCACTGAACCAATATTGCTTGCCAAACTTTCAGCAATAATTCGGTCTAATCAATAATTTTCATGTAACATTAACTGGCACTCTCTTTGCTACTTTTATTTCCACAACTTACATTATGCCATTTGGCCTATCAATTTAGTTAAAAAAGAATGATAACATTTACTATCATGATAAAGAGCTTATTGACAATGAGGATTTTTCACCCAAGTCAATAAAATACAGATTACTGTTTAAAAATTAAAAGTTCAAAGGAATTGCTTAAGAAGCCAAAACTGTAATAGAAACTTATCAAAGCTAAATGAGCAATAAATAAGGCAGTATGAAAACTGTCAGAGCAACTTAGCATCCCCATTCTATTTGTGCTTCATTTTATTAGCTAATCAAAGTGTCATATTATTTCTACTGGCATCTATTTACTGCCATGTAATTTTGATAAGGGCACCATCTGTATTTATAAAAGCATTATCTTAATAGCTGTCTAGCAATCTACAAACATAGGTGATATTTAACTTTTCTAAGGGGATCAATTTTAAACCAGGCAAAAGGACTGATATAAGTCAATACGCTCTGCTAACACATCAAGGGTCCTATCTGGATCTCCCGCTGCCTTATGCCATTAGAGCAGCCTTACACTTACACCAAGGAGGTGAATTTGCTTGACACACTGTGCACTCTTCTTTGCTTTATTAAGATGTACAGCCATGAATTTTGTTTAGCAGGGCTTAGAGCTGCCCAGATTTTAAATCCCCGGGAAAAAAAAATAAAAAAGGAATTGTCACGGAGAGCTATTTTGCCACAAAGCAAGTTTGTTTAAGTGATAGTACTGATTTAAATTCTCTACGAATAAGGGGTTTTCCCCCTCTTCAAGGACTCTGTGGATAATTTAAGGATATAATTTTTCATCTGTTAATATATTTACTTGTTCCCACCTTTTGCATTGCACTGGGCCTCCCAAATGCACCCAAGGTCAAGTCTCTCCCATCCCAGAAGTGCCACAACCCCTCAGATGCCTACCTTCTCCTGACTGCCAACTCTCACACTGGACAGCAGGGCAGCCCAGCTTCACAAACGAAGAAGCTAAGTAACTTGTAAATAAACCCTGCACTTGGGTTCATTCCTAGGGGGCAGGAGATGTCGCTTTGATTCCCTCCTTCCAGATGAGGACCCAAACTCCACCTTCCAGTCCTCACATAACGGTACCAATATAGTTTTGAAGATGCAGTGCATAGTACTTTGTGCTTTGGGCGGTCTCAGAGGAACGTAAGAGTCCTGTCAGGGATCACTGTACACAGCTTTGGTACCCTCTACACCCTGACTCTGTGCCATCACACAGGGGCAGCTCCCTGGCAGCTCCGCACAGCAGCAGGCGATGCCAGCTGCAGGCCTATGGCTCCTTCAGCACCTTTCTGCTGAGGCAGTGCCAGTCTTACTGCTCAAAACGCTCCCTGAACATCTCTTTTGAAAGAATCTGAGCTATGGGCAGCAGAACAAATTAAAAATCTCATTTTAAACCAGTCACTGAAGAAGGGACTTTCTGAAATGCTAAAGCAGAACAAGGCACCTAAACTATGAAACCTCACACAAGAGTTAGCTACAGAAGACTCTGAATTTTGCTCATTAGTTCTAGCTCTAACCTACTGGTCAATGGGATGGTGAAATAAGAATTTCTACAGGATTAAATCCTGTGGGATCTTAAACACATTGTCTAAAAACATGGGTAGGGGAAAAGAAGAGAAAAATGCCGTCCATGCACTGCATGACAAGTACACGTCAAATATTCTTAGACTGATTTTAATACATTCATTTCTGATATATTTCAGTGTTAATTGCCGTCTCCTATTTGACATAATTATACAAAACTGAATAACTATAAAATTGCTGCCTTATATTGCAAATTAGTAATTACAGTAGTAAACATTAGCAACATGCCATATATAAAATAGTGATTTGTATATTGAAATGAATTAGAAATAATTGCAATATGTGATAATTAAAATTATGCAAACATTAGATATCTAATTGTTAGGTCAATTTTTTTTATTTAGATTCTCTTTCAGAGGTTGATATCATTATCCAAATTTTTTTTAAAATGTGTAACTCAAAGGCTTTTTTTAAAATCCAAGGGGGAATGAAGAAATTAAACTGATTGAGCCCAAACAGGGATTTGAGGCAATACTCATGCATACGGCTATCCATCCAGGCTATGAACAGAAAACTTTCAAGAATATCTTCCAAATCCCAAGAAAAGGAATCCTTTTCTCATCTAATTTGCAGAATGTATCATAACCCTTACAGCTCAGAAACTTGCAACCAGAATCAGTCATCACGATTAGTAGTGACAACATCCTCAAAGACATTTTCTTTCCACTGTGACCTCCCAGAACTTTTGTGCAGAAAACTACTTGAAAAGCAGCTGTGGAATATCCACCTCAGGCTGCAGCTGGCTTCTTGTGGACCTGTCTTACCCTTTTCCTGTAGGAAGCACTTAAGGGAGCACTGATGCATATCCACTTCAGACACTCTATTTTACCACAGCGGTTCTGTACCTCTTTTTCTCCTGTTTGTGGTATATGGACCCTTGCTAAGGAAAGACCTCTTTCTCTCTGTTTACCCTCACAACATTTACAAATATAGGGTTAACTTCGGAGACAGGGCTTTGAAAACTCTTACCTTAGATTTCAGCTTAGGTTTATGTTTGGTAAAATAGTAGCAACTGCAAACTGGAAAGGAACTTGTAGAAGTTGGGCCGAGGTTAAATTAATACCTAGCAGTATTACCTGTCCAGTACTGATAGGTACTGAAGATCTGCAATACCTATTACCCACACTGGGAGTGGTAAGGACTATTTAGATTCAATCTTGGTCAGAAGGGAAATAAGAGGAACGTCTATCCTGCCTAAAATTTCCAGCTACTTTCAACTCCTTCCTTCATATTTTTGTGTCCTATATCTTTGGCCTCTTCTCCTCTAATGCTTATCACCCTCCTACTTTCGTTTTTGCAGTGCTGTAGAAGTTCTAATGGAGAGGAGGGATTTGAGACATGAAAGTTGCTGTAGTGTTCAAGCAAGGAACAAATTAGGTTGCTAAAATTATGTGATAACTCTACATTTATCTGCTAAAGAGCATCTTCAATATTAGTGTAAGACTGGAAAACTAATCAGAAAACAGTCCAGATGCATTATCAGCAACCGAGCATTGAGAGGAGACAGCCCCTTTATGAAATTGTTTTCTTTGATAAAGGGAGTTTCTTAGTGCTGTAAATCTAACTCACATGAGCAACCGTATAGCCACAGGTACAACATTCATTATTAACTAAGTAAAGAGTATGCACCAAATCAATTAAAAACAATCTTTAAAAGAAGGTACATAATTTAATTGTACCCAGGTACAGATCTGCTCTAATTTATCTTCTGGTCACTTGCAAGGGATTTTACTTACATGTTTAATCTAACGTTCATTGCAAAGGGTAATTCTCATGAAATTGCTATGGCATCTCCTGTATCACTTAATGCAAATGCTTCAGTGCCTCAGCAATGGAGAGGAGCTTTTCCAATAAAGACACACATCAGAGTACAGTATGAAAGGCTCTCTTTGTTCAAGTTGTTTTAAAAGCCACAAAACGTTTCACAGTAACGAGACATTCAGACTTTAACACCAGCTACATTTAGATGACAAATGACATTCCAAATAGTGGATGTACATCACATGTCCATCATGCAGCAAGGAATATGGGCTCCAGACATGTTTAGCATATGAAAGCACATCTAGACTCATGAACTTGCACAGAAATACTGGACACTATCAATTGACGTGCAGCATTAAAATATGCTTCTGACATTAAAAAAAAATCAAACAAACAAAAAACTGAAAACAACAACAACAAAACAAACCCAAAACGTTTTCTCGTGGCTCCTGAATCGAGATTTAAGACACTTAAAACAAGCAGCCCAGTCATTAAGGGTCATTTAGCTGTCAGCACCCATTAACCACACTATTTGTTTATATGTACAGAGTGAATTTCAGCAGGTACCAAAGCAAAGACAGACCACATGTACCATATGCAAGCAGGAGCTAAGCTTTTTCAACTGTCTATAAAGTCATGGTGGTCAGCCAATGGGAGGGGAATTGCTTCCTGGGGAAGAAAGACTGACCCCAAAAGGGAAGAGCTGCAGGAAAAGGTCTTCATAGACTGGGATACCTGCAGGAGCCAAGAACAAGACATCCACGTTTCTGGGCAGCGGGCAGGTGAAATTTGAAGGACTTTTATAGCAAAACAGTCAAGCCTAAGCTTGCTCTCATCTCTTCTTTTAGAAATCCTTAAGGCCTTTTGCATCAGAATTACTTCCAATTTAGACTGGTTTTGTTGTTTGGCACCACATACCCAGTTTGGGAATGCTGGGGCTGATAGCTCCTACAGCTATGGGATCTATACAGACAGCTACAGATGGGGACAAAAGACATGCAATTCTATGACCAACTCCTCTTCCTGGGGAAAACCACAATATATTTCAGGAAACAAAGATCTGGCTATTGTAAACTGCTGTTCAAACATATGTAGGGAAGAGGTCTTCTGAATAACATCCCACTTGACTTTTTCGGCTGTTTAGCAGGGGTTGGGAGGAGGCAAAAGAGAAGAGAGAATGGGCACAAAGACAACCTTCAGCCCTGAGTGCTGATTTGCCATCAGCATATTACCAAAACCCTGATGAAACAGCACCTCAGTGACAGGCAGCAGAGGGGGTTTCAAGGCAATCTTGCTGATATCCACACATACATTTTCTCCACCTGCCAATTTTCTCTGGAGAAGGAGATAGTCTGTTCCCTTACTCCAGTACTCCTCATTATTAGAAGCAAACAGGTTGGGTTTTGTTTGGTTTGATTTAAATTAAGACCCCTACCAATAATGCTTTTCATCATCTCAGAAAATGGTTCTGGACGACATCTACTTCATTTCGCAGTTATTTTTCACCTTTACTCTTTTGCTGAATGTATAAAACATCACCGTGGGTACAGATTCCCATATTTAAAGAATACCGATGTAAGCAGCTATAAATCTTTTTACTTAGAAGCTCTCTCTTCAGGTTACCATTACAATCCATCTAACTAATAAATGTTTTTATAAATGTACACGTTTTCACACCTCTCTCATCAATGTGATGTCACTGTGCTTACTAATCATGATGCAATTATTCAACACCAGCAATGTAAATCTGTGCTTTCTTCCTCAATACAGAGAACTGTTAGGCAGCATGGGATTTTTTATCAGAAAATGCTCTTAAATTTTCTCATTCTCCTGACATAAGTGAAACAGTTATGCTACAGGAAGGAGTAAAATACATTACTCTGTAAAAAACAAACCCCATACCCAAACTCAAAATATAAATATTGCCCTGCTAGGGAAAAGACATTTATGGTCATGTTTGCACAGTCCAAACACCAACTCATCAGTAATTTGAAATCATTACCAACCTTTAGTTTGTACAATGGAGTAAGTAAAAACATTAATTTAAATATCTTTCCACACAGAAAAACTCTACTGACATCAGCATATTACCAAAACCAATTTTCTTACATCAACTCACATCTTCCCCTAATTCTGTAGCATAGCTCTTGGGAGTTGCTACAAGGTCTGTGTAAACTGAAAATCTAAATAACATTATGACGGCTGTTACAGAACTAATTTATAATCTAATACCCTAGTTGAATTTAATATCCTACTTATTTATTCAGGCAAAATATCTGGAAAAGATATGTCACATCATAATGCAGTTTTTATGAAAATGGAAAAAATAAAGAGGAACTTTAAGTACGCATAATAATAATCAGTAGGGACAGGTACAAGCAAGAACTGCTGCCTGCCCATCATATGAACAAAAGCTACAGTGCCTTAGTAATTGGACTGTTTGTTTCAGAATTCAATTATTACCAAATCTACTATTTTACATTAGATGTGCAAGCTAAAAATGTTTCTTGTATTAATGCTATTAGCTCCACAGTACAGCAGCATCTAACTGGTGGACAAACTGCTGCCTCCTCATCAGCCACCTTTAACAGCTCCTTTTTTTAACTGAAGAATTGAGCTTTTTAGCAGTATTTCTAAACACTCCATTCTATTATAAACATAGTCATGCTTGCATCCTAACTTTCGGCTTAATGAAAATAGATTCCATCAGCAAATATAACATTTACCTCTTAATTTGTCTTTTCTAAGATCTTCCAAGTGAACACCTCTCTCAAATATAGTTTTGTAAAAATATTTAGGAACACAGCAGGAGAGAAAACAAATAGGCTAAAATCATTCACAAAACATTTTGCTATTGAAGTGTCATTGCTGGATAAGCCCTGTTAGCTACTCTGGCAGAAAGAGCAGTTTATAAAAACTTAGTAGAGCTGAATAGCATATTTATATGGCAGAGCTGAATGCCCAGAAAAAGAACAGCATCCACTCTTAGTCAACTCAATACTCACTGTGGAGGCCTGCATAAATCATATTACAGCAAATGCATAACCTTGTTGCTTAACTTGAGCTCTGCTCCAGTCCAGGTTTTCAATCTCCACCTGGAATTTAGAGATAGTCACTGACCATCATGCTCTGGTTATTGCCAGTGGGTATCAGCAGAATCTACCACAAGAACAAATTCATATATATGAAGAAGAAACTACATATATGCTGATTTAACTTAAATGCTGAATAGTTAAATTACTTCATTTAGACACACAATTCACTCTAGGTGAAAAGTTGTACTGAGGCTACTATGAAAATGTCATTACCTTATTCACACAATTTTTTTCTGTGTGCTTAGGTTCACCCAGTCACAGAGTAGGTAAAATGCACCTATTTGGAAATGCAGGACACAAAGTCTGAAGCTGGTCAACTCTGCTATGCCTGGTTGAGTTTAACAATCATAGCTCTCTTGCAATAATATTTACTCTGACTAAAAACTCTCAAAAGAAGATGAAAGACTGCTGTCCAAGACAAGTCACAGTCTGACAATTAGATAATTCCTCTTCACTTTTCCCCGAAAACCTGCAGCTCCTTATCAGAAACACATACTTTACAGAACTACTGATTAGATAGATGCTACATCCTACTCCCTATGAATATGTTCCTAAGGTTTCTCTTAAAAACTAGCTTATTGTTATTTTCCTTCAGGAGGTCAAAGGCTTGTCAAGAACTGGCTGTCCCGTGATGTTCCCTCACACCCTCCACCAGCCCCAAAAGGCCGCAGGACTGGCAGGCCCATGCTGCTGCCTCCTTGAAGCCACTCAGTAGCCAGCCCCAGTGGCAGCAGGAGCTCTCCCCTGCCTCTCCTGAGCTCACCTACCCTGCGGCAGATTTTGCTTTAACTAAGAAAAGAAACAGGAGGCCAAAGAGCCTGGTCTCCAGGATCACAGCAATCACGCAACAGAGGCATGGGCAAGGGTGCAGAGAAGTGCAACAGCCACCAGCACTGCTCTTCTCTAATTCATTTTCCCAGAGGACTCTTCCCTGAAAAGAGCTGGACTCTGACAGCCCCATCCTCTTCCCGTGTCTTCTGTACTGCTTCAGAGACAGCAAGACAAGAAAAATAAGTTTGCCTAAATGCAGCCAGGAAAGTGGCGGAGCACTGACAAGGACGGGCTTTGCACTCCCATTTCCCAGTGAGGTGAGGTTGCAGCCGGAGGCATACGTGGACTACCCAAAAATGTTTCTAGATATCTTGATATTTTATGTGCNGGGGGGGAACTGTAATATGAGATTAACTTTCTTTATACTTAATAAAAATAGGCATTATGCACAGACTCCATTTGACTGCAGTTAGCCATTAAAAACTTGATGTAAAATCTTTCTCTATCAGCTTCATAAAAATAATGCCCAGGTTATTAAGTTACTTGACATCCAAGAGAAGTGCCAAAAAAATCTGGGAAAATGGGGGTAAAACTGGAGGGTGGGGAGAGCCTTTTGTTGTTTGTGTTTCTCTACCATATTTCTGCTCTTTGCAATTCTGAAGTCTACCAAGGCAAAAGCAGTCCCCAGAACACATTAAATAATTATACGGGGAATCCCCATAAGCTGTCTTTAGGCAACTTTAACTTCTTTTTTTCACCAAGGGTACAGGACAGGAGGGACTCATAAAATAGAAGATCCTCAGCTCTTGCTCCTTCAGGCAAGCAATAAACTTCCCCTGGCCACGCACAGCACGAAGGCTCCTCTTCTTTCTTTCAAGAAAAGGCTAAAACCTGTCAGTATTTTTCTTTGCTGATCCTTCACTAGGGGAAATTATTTTGGACAGCAGTGTGGCCAGCTGCTCTTAATTATAAATCAGGTCTCCAGCATATGTGCACAGTACATGGGGCCACTCCAACAGTCAGGGAGATAAAGGTGTACAGGCGAGCTAGCCCTCACAGGAGCAAACACGGCGTACGAGTTGAAGGGGTGCAGCTCTGAGCCCACAAAGCCAGTCCTCTCTGAGTTCAGCTCCTGCACCTTCATCAACCCTTCCCACAGGAAATGTTCCCGTATTTATTGCTGCTGGAGGAGAGTAGGGCTCAAAACCTTGACTGCCTTACCATTTCCTTGCCAACTTTTTCTCATTTGATTTTAAGATTCATTAACAGCCAGATTTATGGGGGGGGTTCTTTTAAGTAAAAGCAAACAGGCAAATATGGCCCAAGGAACAAATGCATCAGATGAAGTTCAACACTATGGCCTGAGGCCACACTCTCCTATTCTCTCTCAACTCTTTCAAATATTTAAGGATTGCAGAAAGGCAGGAACCTCAGGAGAACATCTTGCCCAACATACCAATCACAGCATTATTTCAGCAGAGAAATATCTGGTAATAACAGGTTTTTCATCAATGGGTGCCTCAAGCACTTATACTCATGGTTCAGACTCCAATCAATCAGACTCATTTACACTAAGTGGTGCTGAGGGCCAAGGAACTCCCACCAAAGAGAATTTGGATTGCCTCAAAATCTGACCACATTTTTAGATCTTCAGATGTGGACTTACAAAAAAATTTAGTCAATGAGTTTGAGTTCACAGCTTAAATCACCGACTTCTATTTTACTGGCTTTATAAATGTTTTCACTCCTTTTACTTTCCTTTTCCCCCATAGGCTGATTTGGTGTAAAAGAGGAAGATTTTGATGCTGTCCATTGTACTCTGGTACACCTTCATCCAAGTTCCAAATATTAGCAGGAATGAGTTGTTATCCTTTTTAGACCTTGGGCATTTTTTTTTTTCATCCTTTAGCCTTAGAAGCAGATATGAATGAAAACTTGAGTCAGGCTCCTTTGTGTTAGCAACATGGCACCACCACATAATCCCTACAGTCAAAAAATAAGCCTCCATTTAGTTGAGGAACAAAATTAAGGAGACTGAAACAAAGAAAAGAGTGTTAAGACAGAAGAGGAAATAGCCAAAGGGAAAAGGGCATTGAGCAACACAGCATGGAGAAAGGATACAATATTCTTAATTCCTAATAAGCATTCACAGCTAAATGGTAAGCAGAAAGCACTGGCTACTGCAGCTGAGGTTCTAGCTTAGTAAGCAGTGTGTTTGCTCCATATGTTCAGCAAGCACCAACCTAAGCCATCTGCTTCTTGTGTCTGTGGTAAAGGGAGCCAAAACATACCTGATTTCTCACACCTGCTCCAAATGGAAAACACCTACAAAGAAAATAAAGCACTCCTCCTCAGTGGGCAGAAACCTTTGGAGAGAGTGTGTCTGTGCTTGTGTCTTGGGTGGGGGAGAAGAGTTCATCCCTCTGTGTTGCATAACACGCTAGAAAAATGTATGACATCTTCTAATAACTACAGGGCAGATTTTTCAAGTCAGGCGTGTGCAATTGGACTAGCCTAACTTAGGCATGCAAACAGCAGATGTGCATGCAGAGATATCTGACCTGCACACATACACACACACATATAATTAGTACTTCACAGCTCTGATGGTAATGGGGCACAGTTTTATCTTCAAAAGTTGACTCTCACTTGTGGAATTTTGCATCCTGATAGCAAGGAAAGTATGTTCATTTATGTTACTCGGCCATTATTCTGGTATTCAAATGGAATGCAAAGCAGCCACCTAGAGCAAAACTGACCCAATGTTTCAGAAGAAGTAGGAGCAATGTATGGTAAGAAAAATATTTAAATCAATCTCTACCCACTATGTTAGCAGCATTGGTGTTTATATAACATTGTACCTAAAAACAGGCTCAATAATTATTCTTTTTAGTATTTGAGAATTAGATCACGATAGAGGACAATTTAAGTGGTGCACTGAGTGTTTTATGAACATGCAGTGACAAGTAAGATTGCTGTACATGGGAAAATATGAAAAGTGAAATGAAACAGCCAGGAAATAACAACTGAGAAGCACAATTGTACAAGGGGTAGATAGATCTTACATCCTTTGTCCTGTGATGGTTTGGCTGTCATTGGCTGATCTCACCAGAAACCAAGGAAAGCAAATGATGAAAAAAAAAATGAAAGTATCCTCAAAGCTGCTGAGAAAGGAGTAACAGATTCAGGCTCTGACCTGACAAAGTCATGGAGCCAACGTCCTTTTGAAAATCCTAATATAGAAATCTAAAGATGTGACCTGATTTCAAAAAGTACTGAGCACTCAGAAGAGCCCATTGACTTCAGTACAAGTAACTGCAAGAGCACAGCATATCCTCTCAATTGCCAGTAATTCCATGGAACATGTTTGTCACCTACAAGATCAATGGGATGGGTAGGTGCTAAGTATCTCACAAGATCAAGCTTATCTGGCTAGGAAATAAACCAGTCCCTACCCTTTGTTCCTCAAATGTAGGTTCAAAACAAAACCAAAATTACAAGTTCTGCTCAATGAATGGTACTGACCTGTGAAGCTTTAAAGACATTTAATATATGAGTAATCAATATAGTTATATTTATTACAAAATGCTCCTCTTAAAAGCGTCACAGTAAATTTCATTCATGCACTTTTACTGTTTGAACATTTTTCAGTATTTTCCTTCATTAATACTGTAGGCTGTTGTGAATGTCAAGACTGCACAGCTCAGGTCAAGAGTTTTGGAACAGATAAACAAATGAAAAAAATCTAATTTTATTTTTAAAAATGATTTTTTTTTTCCCTAAAGGAGAACAAATGTGAGCTCCTTCTCAAAATGACGAATATTTTATATAAGGATCTAAGTCCACTTCTACTCTTTTTTAAAATTTGTATATTTATACCCTTTAAAACAGACATGATGGTATATTCATATTAAGCAGTGGCTATTATTCTCAAGGGGAAGAAATCCACTGTCCAAGCACTAACAGTATATTGTTATACCAAAGTGCAAGTCAGCTTTGAATGCTTAAATGGCCTGATACCATCTGACCACTATGGAATCAGCCTTTTGTATTAGGCTAACACCAGAGTGTTACTGAACTGCCCTGTTCTATAGAACTTTTTTAATCTCCTACCACTGATTTATTAGAGAAAAGACTCCTGCTTCTTAAAAGGAGTTAGAAGTCCTAACAAAGCCTTCTGGTGTTGGGCTTCAATTAAAACATTATAATAAACATACAACTTATTTTAAATGCTGCAAATACTTCATAAAATAAGTTAACAGCATTATACTATAGTCTGGAACACTGTTCTTCACAGTTATGTGTTTAAAAGTATAATACTGTACACTGCTACATGTACAGAAACACATACTCATACACAGTAGAGTAAGTCAAAACTGAAAGGTAATCCCAAAAGTTGTTCTGTGCAACCAAACGTCAATATATCTCAGCTTTTTTTTTTGTTTTAATCTAATACGTTCTGAAAGTAGAATATGTTCCTGCATTTGACTTCATTTTTTCACTGGGGGAAAAAAGAAAGCAAACAGTAACTTCTGCTATAAAAGCACCACTCTTCATCTATGCCTTAACAAACCGTACAATTTGGAGGATCAGAAGAGGTAGGTTTACAACAGAAGCGTCTGAAAATTAAGAGATTTTTATTTTTATGTGATTAGAGATCACATCAGCAAGTGATCCTTCTTTCACCACCAGACCAGTTACATCAGTTTCCTCTAAGTTATTTTCTGCCTATTCACCTGTGGAATCACCTGAAGAGTGCATAGGTAACCAAAAACAGGACCAAAGAGCATAGGCAGCATCTGACCACCCCACTGGTGCCTGACCTGCAGTGCAGGTCTGCCTTTCGGATCCCTGCACTTTAGAGGAAGACAAGGGATGCAGCAAGGGATGAAATGAGAGAGTCAGGGGAAACCGATGGTCAGGTGCTATCTGCAGAGGACCAAGGCAGACCGGGAGCAGTGACATTATATTACTGATAGAAATGCAGTTCAACTGCCTGTCAACAGGCTTTTTTTTAGCTCTGTCTCCCTAGATAAAAAGAGCAGTTATCATATCACAAATAACACTCTGCTACCACAGTTAATCCTAAAATGGAAGGGCCGCATCCCTTTCACCAGCACACAAAAGCCAGAGAAAACAAACAGGTGAATCTGAAGCTCCTAAATACTGACCCTTACCAGACTCATTTCTAATAGTCATACAAATTCAATTTTACTCAGTGAGAAAATGCTACAGTGCTGTTACGGATTATTTTACAACCACCTAGTAGCAACGTGACTGAGTGTCCATTTTGCATTCATCTCAAAGGACCACAGCTAGAATTGTTGCTTCAGCCAGGAATATGGGAGAGGAGGCACTTGCACCCTGTGACACATGGATGTCAAGGCAGATGCAGAGCTTCCTGGTGGCCATCACCAGCCACCCTGCATTACCAGGCTTCGCTTCCAGCCACAACCACCAACATGGTCACTTTAAGATTACTGACCACTCTACTTTCAAAAGAACAATTCAGTTCTAATAACCTCTTATTTATTATTTCAAATGGCAACTTGCATACATTTTAAAGCTTCTCCCTTATTTTTGGTAGATTCCTAGATCACTTTATAGACAAACGTTTTAACCTTAAGGCAATTCTTATTGGAAAGAGCATTTACCATTCTTCTGCCTTCTGTTCTAATCTACTAACACACAGGATATCTATTACTCAATGCTCTATTTGCTGGCACAATAATCTCCATAATTTGTAAGTATTTGAGACATTAGCTCTGGAGACTGAATATTTGACCATTTCTTAATATCAGGTCTTGAAGTAAAGACACAAAAACTGAATGTCAGTACAAAGCTTTTCTTCATTCAAACAAATGCAAATATCTGTCAAATTTTTCCATTAATAATGCTTAGGAATAACTCCCATATTTTCAAAGAAACTTACCTAATAAAGTTAAGGTTATTCTGTTCGCCAGCATCAAACTGTGACACAGGTATTTATTTGAGAGCTGCCTCATGTATGCTAATGAATTAAATTTCTTTCACCATTTTGTTTTCAAACAACAGATGCATTTGTAGCCAAATACTTGTCCTCAGCTCTTTGATACAAGCCACCCCTCACACGGAGGTTGGCAAACTGACATCTCTCCTGCAATTTTAAAACTCTGCTGTCACTTGCAGAAAAACAACTGAAAATTGTTCCTTTTACACACTTTTCAAAGCAGCTGGTGAATGACATGCAGTGTACTCTGTCCTGCTATACAGAATCACAGAATTATGAGCATGGCAATTAGCCGGAAACATATATTCATTCTCATCTTCCATTATTCTGTAAGCAGAAGAGTGTCTCCAAAATTTTCATTAGCATTATCAGCTGCAAATGATGATACACTGTCAAAGTTTAAATCACGTTATTCTGGTATGCTTTTTTTTCCCCCCAGTATTCTTTTCTTGTTTGTATTTCTGTACTGAAAAACAGCTATATTAAATTATATAGTAAAAAAAGCTATTAGAAATGTTTTTTGCATTTCTGTGGTTTCATGCACCAGTGGTCTCAAACAAAAATGCATGCCTTCAACCAAATCTTTGCTTTCCCAACAGAGAGCAAAGTGATTGCTGGCAATACTTACAGCTTCTGTCCTACCAAGACATATAGACCAGGTCAGGCAAGCAATATCACATGCTGTTATAATCAGAACTTTAACATACCTAAACTAACTTCCCTGTGCTTTAATTATCAGAGTCCCTTCTGGCATCACAACACATGCAGGCATGTAGTTGTAAAATAAATGTATCATTATTTAAACATAAAAATTATTTGGTTCAGACACTCTCCCTGATCTACCAAACTCTGTGCTGAGCCAATGAACTCCATATTGTGCTTTGTATATGTTAAGCTTACAGAAAAGTATACTCTTTAACAAAGAACCTGAAACATGTATCAATCCTAGATGCAGTTTTAGCAGTTTAAAGCTATTACAGAAACACCCTCCAAACACATAATTTGGGATTTCAGTAGAAAATTAAGGACATATATTGGTACAGGAATTGGTAAATAAAGTATTTTGAGAGCACTGCAGACATGTAAAATAGGACTGTTGGGATCAAATACGTATGACTTGGTATTTAAACCATCAGAAAGTTCACTGAAAGAAAAGGCACTGAAAAAAGAGTTTGAAAGTAGCAGCTTAGAATTCCATGCAAATAGATTACTACCTCTAACACTTCCCCAAATTTATTTCCATTCCTCCAAACTAATTCTCTAGTTTTTAAAACTGTCTCGCTGGAGTACTCACAATGATGTTTTTAACAGGTTTTTTGTTTGTGGTTAGGGTTTTTTTGAAAAGAGTCTTCCACTCCCTTGTTCCTCATTTCTTCTCTGAAACTCTTGCTGATGTGGATCCAACATTTGCAGAGCATCAGTTTTGCTTTTCAGTCTGAGCACAGTTAAATTAAGTCTTCCTCTGGAAACGCCTTTGCAGCTCAGCACAGCACATCAAAATTGTAGCTGGAACCCACCACTACTTTTGTGCTGCTGAGCTTATAATAAAAATTTCAGAGAACAAAAGTAATGCATGTAGAAACTTCAGGCCCTGTCAGAGGACGGCTTACTACTTTGTTCCAAAGCAAAGCTGCACACAATACTCACTGAAACCTCTGCAATAAAATACATTTTTATGTACAAGCACTTAATGCTAACAACATGTGTAGTAAACCTTTCCACAAATTTTCCTTTATTTCATGCACATCCCCTATGCACCATGAAAGGGCAGCAGTTTTAATAGGCAAGATCACAGACAGGAATCCCTATCACCAATTTTTTCCAGTGTGTAAGATGAGCCACTTCCAGGAAAACATAAAAGCACAACTTTTGGATGACTGTATGTCTGTAGAGAAACCGTGACTCAAGTCCCCTGCAATGAGCAGAGTCATCTTCAACTAGATCAGGTTGTTCAGAGCCCCATCCAACCTGACCTGGAATATTTCCAGAGATGGGATCATCCCTCTCAGCAAACTGTTCCAGTGTTTTGCCGCCCTCATTGTCGAAAATACTTTCCTTACATATAATCTACTCTCTTTAAATTTGAAATCATTACTCCCTGCCTTTTTGCAGGGAAGATGAGGGAAGCTAGGAGGACAGCAGCCTCCTCTGTGGTAGCCAGGAATAGGACAGGAAGAACCGAGCAAATCCATTCCAGCCTCTGAGTTTATTCCCCTCTGCTTCAGTTTCAGTTTACCCAGTGTGATTTGTGAGATGGGTCAGGAGGGAGAAATAACATAGGAGATACACAAACGAGGACCACAAGAGCTGAGCCTCCCCCCAGCCAAACTGGGATATAGCCCTGATCTGGGGGTTGGCATCATCTCACATGAGCTCATCTGCAGCCCAGGTCATCTGAGCCCTAACAACACCATCACTGAAAGCTGCTTATGGTAAAGAGGACAGAAGTGAAAGGAATGGGTATTTTAACTGGTGGGATGCATCTGCCTCTGTACATGTCTAAAATGCAGCAGATTCCACATATCTGCTAGAAGGAATAATAAACACAAGCCACACCAATTGCATTGTCAAAAGGGGTCCTTCCTCCTCTGATTTTGCAGCCTACTCACAAGACTATTCACAAAAATCCTGCTAAGGGGCATCCTGTGGATTTGCACAATCTCTAGGGACAACATGTCCACAGAACAATAAGCAGATTAAGTTCATCCCTATGTACGCTTTTTGCCACTATGGTGGGTACACTAGAGATACCAATCTGAATTGAACATGTAAGCCAGATTCATTTGAAACTTTATTAATGTCATTCAACCCATGTCACTGACTGAGCTACTTTCACCAAGACTACTTCCCTGAAAACCCAGCACACAAGAGAACACCCAGCAGAAACCCAGGAACATGTGCAGCAAAGGGAGCTCAGCACTCTCCAGGAAGATCCTGAGCCCAACAGGTTCCAGTGCTATCCATCCTACTGAAAGAATTCCTCAAAGATGTCTGTGTACACCACATACCCTTCTCTCCAGCTAAGCAGCAATTATCACTGTCAGGGAAATGAAGGCCTATGCCTTCATTGCTTGAGGTGCAACATACACACACTGTATGTGCTAACTTGACCTATTTTACGTATATTAAATTTGACTTGAAATGGGTACATCTCAAAATAAAACCATACCAGCAGTGAGCATGTGGGTTCAGGAACAGGCTTCCGTTTCTGCTGTCCTGCACAAGATACTGCCCTTTAAAACAGCAATAATTACAAACTGTCCCCCCTTGACAACTGCAATATAAAAATAAAACTATTAACACACTGACAAGTCAAATTGTAAAGTGATGAATAAATACCTAGATAAATACGTTAATTCCAGTAGGATGCTTCCCTCCTCTCACCATTTTGAGATGATGAAGAAAGAGGTAAGTAAGGAATCTCCCCAGGCATTTCTTATACCATTACTTCCTATAGCTTCTACCATTAATCTCTGCTCAAAATTAAGTGATTCCAGCTTTTTATTTCTCTCAATTCGAAGTCTTTCCACAGATCTAGTTACTTCTAAGACATATTTTCATTTCTGCCACAAAGCTATTTTGAAGCACACATTTATGCCTAAAACTTTTGGTTTATACAATTATCAATAGAGACAGTGCAGCTCCTGCAGGAATGTACCAATTAAATATAAACAACTGATAAAACACCATGTATACACCCTCTATTTCCTTCTCACATAGGGTATTGCTGTGTATTTCACACACAAAATCTTCCACATAAAGCCTACTCAAATGCCACCCTTCCAGGGAAAGATTGCTTATTTCACAAAATGCTCTGTAAATTACTTTGAATTACGTTTCAGTTATTAACAAAATCAGCAGAACTTCTCTTCCAGACTGCATAATCAGAATATAGCATGTAGGAGAGGTCAATAGAAGTCAGCACACAGTCATAATTTAGGGTTAAAAAGGAACAAATATGGAAAAACCTTGCTCCCACAGACTGCTGAGTATCTGTGGATCTGGAGAGGAAAGAAGTGACAGTCCTCTAAACCTTCAAAGTTTACAAATTCCATATTGCATTAAATTTAATGTTTTCAGCACAAAACAGTACTGAACATTAAGCTTTTGTGTCTGTTAAAAAGCTCTCACCCATATGGCAGCCACACTACACCACTGAAAATGTACGTGCTCATGAGTTAATTATCAACTCTACTTGATAACTAATGATAAAAGAGATTCTCTGATTTATGCATGCACGCACACATCTATATACACACATACATATGTGTACCCCTGTATGCATACATGCATTTTTGCATACGTAAGGAAGCGTGCAGGGAAATACCCACTGAAATCTCTACTCTAGGTCTCATTAAAATGTTTTGAAATACTTAGCCATTACAGGTTTGGATATCTATCACTTCAAACTGCATATTTACACATTGAATAGTACAATTACAAATGGTTTATTAAGTAGTAGTTCATTAGTAAGTCTTTAAGCAGAAGACATCTGAAATTATAACTACTTTAAGCCAACCAATGGAGAAGGATGAAATCTGTGGTTTATGAGTACTGCAGAGCAGCTCAAGGCTGCTCTGAAAATATGACGCATTTCATGCTTCTTATTGAAATACTTTTTGTTCATATTCAATGCAGCAAGTCCTATGCTCAGATTAATTTGGTTTTTGTCAATTTAGGCTATCTTATGCACTGTTGTTATTTATTATTTAATCTATTTATTGAATAAATAAACTCAAGTTCTACAAAGCTCATATCAGAAATCACTGAGGTTTTAATGAAGTACACTTTGAAAATATATAGCCTTTTGTTTGAAAAGGAGGCAGGACCTCCTGAAGGCAGGAGCTATAGAACATACTGCTTCTCTATTTTCAGGAACTATTTCTGGATTTTCAAAAATCCGTATCCATTTTCTGTGGTTTTCATGCACACAATCCCTTAGAATAATCCAAATGAAACAATCTTTCTTGATAACACATTACTGGTTCAGAGAAGCTCTACTCAGTTTCCATTTTAGAAACCACAGTACCACGTTTCTATTTTCTCTTCCTGAATCAACTTAAAACTCAAGACTCATAAAAACCTGACTTCTTAATTTATTCATCAGCTCAAAGAAAAAAGCTGGTGGTAAAATAATTAATAGTTGTTATATCTGATCCACTATAAAAAGCTTGAATTCATGAGCACATAACACTTGAATATACCAAAAATATGGTCTGAATCATACCCCTTCCCAAATGCTGTAATAGGACAGTGCACAACTACTGTTTTAAAATTTACAAGTTTAAAATAGTGTACCAAAACTGGCAGTAGAAGCTCATAACCCAGCGTGAGTGGTTAGTGTCCTGCTTCTGGCCCATCTGGAAAGCAGGTTGGGTGAATGAAGGCTGTGCTGTGACAGCCACCTTCTTCACTTGAAGAAGCAGCACTTTGTACCATCTGGGATCAAACACTTCATTCTGAGATGTTCTTCTGCATTTATGAAAAAACAAGCTCCTCCACCATGTTTGGTCCTGCTATGTAGCACTCACCTTAGATTTCTTCATAAAAGCAGTAACAACTGTGCAAGTTACAAGGCAAGTAAATGGTGACCAGGCCTTGACAGCAAAGGTTTCACCATGATAGAGGAAAGACAAGTACCTCTCAAAAATGTATGTTCCTCCTTCAGATTTAGAAGAACCAGTAGGAATGGGTAGACATTGGTTTCAAAGGGAAACTTCCTTTGTGCGAAGAAGCTGCCTAATAATTTAGGGTTAAGCAGAACTCTAAACAAAAAGCAGCAGAGAAATTGCAGGTTAAGGCATGTAACAGTACAAGAACCAAGCTGCTGTTACCTACTACTTTTAGCACTAATGATCAAGCAATGGCTTTCATGGTATTGTTATGGTTAGAAAAGATCATTTAGCCTGGCTGCCCAGAACCACTGTGTTCACCCCTGCATAATATCCCCAAGTTCCACATTCACATGCCTTTAGAACACTTCCAGAGATAGCAAATCCACCACTTCCCTGGACATTGTTCCAATACCTGACCACCTTTTCAGTGAATACATTTTTCTTATATCCTATCTTGTCCCACTCTAGTGCAACTTTGGGTGTTTTCTTCTTGTCCTAATTCTTGTTACCTGGGAGAAAAGACTGACCCTCTCCTTACTACCACCTCCTTTCAGGTCATCATAGAGAGCGATAAGATTCCTCTTGAATCTCCTTTTCTCCCGGCTAAACAATGCCAGCTCCCTCAGCTGCTCCTTGTACAACTTGCTCCTTGTGGGACTTGCACTCCAGACCCTTCACCAGCTTTGCTGCCCTCCTCTGGACTCACTCCAGCACCTCAATGTCTTTCTTGCTGTGAGGGACCCAGGGCTGAACACAGGATTTGAGGTATGGCCTCACCAGTGCTGAAGACACAGGGACTACCACCAGACAAAACCAGAATTGTGTTAGGCCATCATGCTCCCATCGTTTCAATCAGAGACATAATAAATTCAGATGAGCTCACCCTCTCTGGGCCCAGCCATCCAGCCAGTTTTTTACCAGCAAACAGTGCACCCATCTAAGCCATAAGGTAATTTCTCCAGGAGAATGCAACGCAGAATAATGCCCAGACTCTACTGAAGTCCAGATAGACAACATCCACAGCCTTTCCCTTACCCATTAAGTGGGTCAGCCTGTAACAGAGGGAGAGACCAGGCTGGTCAAGCAGAACTTGCCTTTCACGAACTCCTGCTGGCCAGGCCTAATCCTGGGGCTGTCTCCCAGGTGTTGAGAACAGCATTTACCATACAAAGTGAGCGAGATACATATCATGAAAATACATTGCAAAAGAAACATATGAAGAATATAACTGTAACATTATGGCTAGGAATGGCTGAAAGGTAGAGAAGTTATTTTGAGGTGGGCAAGAAAAGGGAAGCATAGCTCATAGAAATTAGCTGCCGCAGAGTGTCTAAATGGAAGAATTATCAATCCAGATCATGATGTGGCAGTTTCTAATGAGAAAGGCAGGATGCAAAAATAACATCTCAGTACAACTATTAAGCTGGAATAGATGCTGTTTACTGTATTAATGTTGCCTTTACTGGTGTAAAAAAACAAAAGCAGAACTGTAATAGGCCATCGTGCTCCCATCTTTTCAATTACAGAGATAGAACAATCTCAGATTCCAAAGCTAACTACAAATCAAAATTGTGTTATGTTATCTACTGAGACACAAATGGAAAATAAATACTGTTAACTGTCACTTTCCATTAGGTAACAGAAATTCAATTACATTTCAAACAAGCCTCCATGTCAACAGAATAAATCTGTTTCATAAATGAGCAGGTAACCATTTTTTATTCTAACTTCCCAAAGGGAAAAAATCAATTTTAATCACAATTGTTCTTTTTTTCCCATATTAATGTTTTGAAGCAAAGTACATCATCTGACCTAATAAATACCATTGTATAGCAGTAACATTTAGGAAAAAGGGGCAAGAAAATATGTTATGAAGAATTATTAAATTCGTCTGCAGATACATTTTGTTGTTTTGGCAGTGAAGGCTCATGCTGCCCAACTGACCTACAGACCACCAGCTTTCCTAGCCTTCTGACTGCATCAGAAGATCAGAAACCTAAGTAAGCATCACTAACTACTGCAACAATCAAGAGATGATAACCATGTACCAGCCACCATAAAAAGCAATGTGTTTTATCAGGATGATTACACTTCAAAAAACTGAGGCAAGTGTTAAGAAGCTCTTTGGAAAGAAAGGGCCCCACTCTCCTCTCAGATATGAACAGTAGTAATATATGTAGGTGGGATGAATTTCCTCAGAAACACAGGACTTTTGTGGATTCAAGAGTACTTTCTCATCTGAGACACCACCAGGGTGGGGACAGGAAAAGAATTAAACCTGAAAATGTCACCTACATTTGAAATTCCTTTGCAAATTTTTATAGCAGATCTTTCTTTATAGCAAAATCCCATTTTACTTGCCTGAGACACAGCTTGTCAGAAGCTTGCCCTGAAGCAGAGCAAGAGGCAGATTCATCATTGGAGTCTTGAGCACCAGACCATCTCTCTTTTCTAAACATAAGAAGCTAAAAAAGCTGGCTTGATATAAAGAGCAAGAGCACTGTGACTTCGAATTCACATCTTGTGAGATTGAGACAAGAAGAATAAAGCCCTCATTGCTTGATGTGGGAAAATACTGGCCCTGCACCCCCCTTTGATTGGGAAGGGAAGCCAGAACTGCAATTCAAATGTGTTTGGCAACCGTGGGTGCCTACAAACAGCACCAGAGACAATGAACATCCTCAGCTACACGACTGCCAACTGGCTAAGTGTCACATTAGGTTAAAGAGAGAACAAAAATACTCTCAAATGCCATAAACTTATTTCTTTCTATGAAAACCCATCTTGAAGCTCACAGAAGTCACAAAACATGTGTTTCTTGCAACACAGTGGAACTAGTTTGGGAAGTAAGATTTTGCCATTAAGCAACAGTGGTCAAAATGTTATTAAATCAGATCCCTCTCAGAGTCATCACATCAACAGACATTAAACTTGAAGTATGGCTTTTATTCCTAAATGAAAAAATCAGGTAAAGCCTAAAGGGGAGAGATAGGAAACTAAAATCCATAGAAATCTACTAAAAAGTATCTTATGAGAGTCACAGGAGGCTTTTATATATCTATATATATATTTTTATATANTAAAATCCATAGAAATCTACTAAAAATTATCTTATGAGAGTCACAGGAAGCTTTTATATATATTTTTTATATATATTTTTATTTGTATATATATATATATAGTAAAAAGTAAAAATTCAAGAACAAAACTGAATGGCTAAATAATAAAGCACCAAAAAAAACAAAAAAAAACCCAAAACCAAACAACAAAAATACAAACAAACAAAAAAACAAACAAAAACTAATGAGAAGAAAAGCAATAGACAAACACAAATGTCACCATACTGAGTGTAAAAACAGATCAGAAGGGTGAACAGAGTCCCCAGAACAGTCAATTACATCATATAAGTAAGGTTCTGGAAGTACAGCTTCCAGCAGGACCGCTAAGCAGTTCCTACTAAGTCATGTGGGTATCAACAGTAGGGTTAAACAAAGCAATTGGCCAGGAAGCTAAAATTTTTCTTGGAATCACTATCCATCACAATTATTAATACCTGGAATGGACAACTTTCCATCACATTGCTGTTGTCAGAGACAGGATGATTAAAGAGGGTGAAATTTGACAAATTCTACTGTCTACTCCATTCAGGACCAAGAGCCTTCCTCAGTTTCAAACCCGTTTGCAAATTTGACCCCACTTATAGCCCATCTGTCATCATATGACTCACAGCAGAAAGAGAGACAGTATTTGAAGGTCGAGCAGAAGAAAAAGATCCTATTTTGAATGTTCCAATATCATATGCTCCACACACTGCATGAAGTTTAGATTAATATTTTTATCGTTTCTAAGAATTTAAGAGCAGCTGGGCTGATTCAGAACCAGACTGAGCTCTCACCTGTTTTCGACTGTGTTCTCAGTGTCCAATCTCTAAAGAAACCTGAAATGGGCATGAATATGTGCTACCACCTCCTTTCAAAGTCCTTGCCTCACCTTGGCTATTTCTAGTTGATGGAATATTCTGTTCTTGATGCTGTTTGCCTATTTTGTTACTCTCAACAGATCTCTCTTTCAATTACTTGCTCAGTATAACCTTGAACCATCATAGACCTTTTGTGCCCAAGAACTCGTCAAGTTTTCACAATACATGTTCCCTAAACAGTATCTTAAGCTTAGCAGTTTCCAACTCCAAAGGTGTGAAACAGAGCACAAGTTCTGAAAGAAGCAAGGATCAAGAGAGTAGAGCTAACACAGCTGCATTATTATACTTCCAGCCTTGAGGATAAAGTTGTACTCAGTAAGAGGTACACCAATTTTACTCATTAACCAGAAAGAGAATTGGTTGTTATCTACAACAGAAGTCATGAGTCACAAAGCATACAGTGTAACAGAATTCCTTATCCAGGAAGTGGATACAGCAGACTTCCACAAGGAGTGCCCTAAGAACCCATCCATAACAGCATGAGCGAAGAAAAGAGTGAGCAAAGGAACTTTTACCAGACTCTCTAGAAGCTTCTTCATATTAATTTACTTTGAAAACTTGGACATGCAGTCTTGCAAGTCAAAGAGTCTGGAGGGGTGGAGAAGGTCTCCAAGGGAATTCAGTCCACCTAACATTATGTTCTGGTCTCAAAGGCAACTTACTTCACTGAGGATACCTTGGGACCATCCCTGGTGTCTGTAAGAGTATTCAGTGTGAACCAGTCATTTACAGGCGCATTCCTGCCATGCTCTGAAAGACTGAATGACTGGAAACAGGAACAGGGAGGAAAAAATAACCAGTGCATGAAGAAAGCATGTCCAAACAATCAATACTGTGAAAGGCACAGTTATTCATATTTACTAATAACTGAAAGCTGACATGCTATAAGTAACAAGAATGCGAAATCTGCTGACTACAGAGAACTATTTAGGGTAGTCAAGACTACAAAGGATTGTGCGGAACTCCAGAAGGACCTTTAAAAAACCAGGTAATTGGACAACCTGACAGCAGATGAAATTTCACAGTGAAAAAAGTGCAGAGTAGGAAGGAAGAAACTTAAACTAGAAGGAACAAATTTAAAGCCACTTGTACATACTGATGGGTTCTGAATTAGTTATAACCTCTCAGGAAAAAAGATGCAAGATTCATCACGGGCACTTGAATGAAGACATTTGCTCAATACACATGAGGGGTCAAAAAAAGTGAACAGGATGCCATGATGTATTGAGAAGGGAATACAGAATATGAAAAATATTAATATACTGCCATTTATATTGCCATCACTGCAAATTAATGACATATACTCCCCTTGAATACATTACCTCTGTCAAGAAGGACATTAAAAAATAGTCAAAGGACATCATCCTGTATCACAAGAAAAGAGGGCTTCTAAAACAGCTGAAAAATAAAGTTTCCTTGCAGACTGATCATTCCACCATCATTCATGTCAGCGTGGATCCTCTGAAGAAGTGGAAAATACCTAACAAAAGAAATAAGATACCAGGCCAGGAAGACCTTGACCTTTGTTCACAGAACAGTGCCCATGCTTTTAATTAGAATCTTTAAAAATAATTACTTGTTTTTCAGAGAACATAGCAACAGAGGCAAGTGACACAGTGACCATGCACACAGGTAAGGCTGAGGTGTACTCCACACCTTCTTTGATCCAGTCTTCACCAAAAAGGCTCTCCAGGCCTCAGCACTGAGAGGCAGAGTTGGAGAAGGGAATGCCCAGCAGTGGAAGATGACAGACTCAGGTACCTCAGGAGAACTCAGCCCACAGGCGTCCATGACACCTGGCAGGCTGCATCCAAGGCTGCTCACTTGCAAGGGGCACCTTGGGAAGGAGAAGGACAGGCCCCCAAGAACTGGCTGAAGGCAAATCTGGCATCTGTCCTCAGACAGAAGTAGGAACCTCCTGAAATCCAACCAGAACAAAAGCTCTGTCCTGCACTTGAGAAGGAATATACAATACAGGCTGGGCTTAGCTGGGAAGGCCCGTGGAAAGCCTCGGTGTGTACGGAGCTCAACGGGAGCCAGCAGTGTGCACTGGCAGCAAAGGCCAGCAGTTTCCTGGGCTATGTGAGCAGGACTGTGGCCAGCAGAGAGAAGGGACAACTGCCCTGCACAGTACTCATCAGACCACTTCCAAAATACCACAAACCCCACCCAAAAATACAAGAAACTCATAAATGAACCGAGGCACATTTCAGCAGAGGGTATCAAGACCGACTGTTCTGGAGCACCAGACCTGTGGGGAGAGACTAAAGGAACAAGACATGTTTTGCCTGGAAAACACATGGCTTTGAGGGCACCTACCAACAGTCCCCTAGCACCCGTGAGGAAGGTCACTGAAGAGATGAAGTTGGGATCTTTACCACCCAGCATGATGGCACAGAAGACAATGGGCCTAAGGTAAAATGAGAGAGGCTCAGACAGAATATAGAGTAAAATCTTTCCCGGTAAGGACAGTCCACCTGTCCTTACAGGGAAATGAGCTGGCCTTAAAGGTTGTTTAATTTTTGTTTAATTCAGAGATTTTGAAGATTCAACGGGTCAGTACTTGAGCAACCTGGTCTGACCTGGCCACACTGTATGAGGCAGTACAAGAGATCTCCTGAAGATTCTTTAAGACCACTGTATCCTGTGATTCCCTAAGTATCACCTCTGGAGGTGTTCAGAAAGCATGTAGATGTGGCATTTGGGGACTTGGTTTAGTGGTGAATATGGCACTGCTGGGTTAATGGTTGGACTCAATTATCTTAGAGTTCTTTTCCAACCTTAAGTATTTAAGGATTCTAAATAATTCTTTTTTCTGTCGTAACTACAACATGGTGAAGGAACTAATTTGTAGTGTTCAAGTAGTACTTGTACTACTCATTTGTAGTATTTGTACCTGGAAACCCAAGGAAATTACATTTCTACACAGCACCAAACCTTATGAATTTGAAAACTACAGCAGCAAGCAGATCAAACTCTGGACAGGCTATTTCGCCTCAAGTTTCCATCTGTTCTTTTCCATCTACTGCAGTTTTATAAGGCCCCTAGTAACTACAGCATCTCAACATCATCTTTTTTCACTGCATTTCAAAACCATGATTATCTTTACAATGAAGAAATTAGTAAATTCACTTCCATGTGTTATTGCTTGATTTTCCTCACTTTTCTTGCTGTGGATCATTAAGTTTTCCATTGTCAAAAGCTTTTACCTTGTATGTGTTCACAACAAAGGCTCTTTCATAAATTAGAAATTTTGATATATAGTCAAATAACACTCTAAATTACAAGACATGGAGTAAAAAAACCCAAGGAATCCAGAAAACTTAAAGTTTCATTCACACATTTTCCTTATTTTATTTTATTCTGATGCACTACTTTATATTAGTGATAGCTTAAAGATGAAATGTCATCTTTAATTTTTGATTTCTTTAGCACTTTAATGGTTTTCAGGTTCCATCATACACATCATGACATTGAAAAAGAATGTTTTCTAACACATTCTCTTTTTTAAAAAACCCTAGCATTACTAGAAATAAAACACTGTTCCACAGAGTACCTCAGCAGGAAATATTCTGCCCCTATTTTACCTTCATTCCTATAATTCATCTACATACAAAATTCTCAACTTCTTACCTATAACAAGCACAATTAAAATTTATGACACAGTTTAAAAAAGTGGATTTGCTTTGAACTGTAGAAGTAGTGACCCAGCAACAATGACGGTGTGCAAGTGCTGTATCCTAGAAAACAACACTCTACTGGCACACAACTGCCTTTGTTAACCCACTTTCTCCTCTGCCTTTTCTCCCCTATCAGAACAATTCATAAATGAATGAAAACACTTGGCTTACACACCTATGCATGACCAGTTTGATATGGGGTCTGAAATCCCCTTAGGCACAAGCCATATTTTCAAAAATATTCAGAACTCTTCAATTTTTATTCTTGAACATTTCTGTTGCCTGTCGTTGACCCAAGAATACCTGAGGATCTGCTTACATACAAGAGATGTCCTGCACAACCTGTCCTTTCCTCACGCCTGTTTCTGTTGCACCACTTCCTAAGAAATTGTCCTCCATTTTGAAAGGCTGAAATAATTGCTTACCCCCTTCTCTTATTTATTTTGTTCATTTTCTTCTCTATTTTTCATTGCTCACTCTTTCTTCAATTTGATTTTTTTATTTACACATAATTTTAAATACTTTTCCAACTTCTCTTTCCTAAAAACATAGGCAGTAAGTAATGTAATCAACAGTGATACACAGAGAAATATCACTCTTTCTGGAGTTAATGTGCCAGGTATCCTGGCAGGTAAAATTCTACTACATTGCAATTAGTTTACTTAACAAACGTTTTCTCAACTGGCATGAGATCTAAAAACTTTGTATTTGATTTCAGGGCTGGGTTTTTTTAAAATAAATTATATACTGTAAAATATTGCAAGAGCCAGAGAGTTCACTCTCCAGATCAATCTAGTTTGGGAACCAAAATCTGACATCAATTATGTAAAATTTCTAAATGTAAGAGGACATACTGGGAGGAGGGGTATTTCCAGCTGACAGTCAGTAAAATGATAACACTAATGACAATACAAGAGCAAGACCAAAAGCAGTAGAAGGATGGGAACCAATGTAACCAAACAGGTACCATCAAAGACTTTGAGGAGCAAAACTTTTGAATCTGACAGTATTAAAAGTCTCTTGAATTTTACTCCTTTTGAATCTGTTCCCCAATACACAACACCACTCTGCAATGATGAGCAGAGTGATTCCTCAAGGATTTGACTGTTCTGATATGTATAACCCCAGCCTAATTTTCTATATGGGTGATACTATTCTTTTCCCAATGGAAATCTAGAGCTAATTTAAAACAAGGAATAATTTATGTTAACATTACTGAACTCATACAATACCAAGCTTGAGGTTCTTAACAACCCTAGTACAAATTGAAGTGCTGCTGAATAAATCAATTAAATGCACAAGCACACAAATATCCTAGATATACACATACATACACCTTTATGCATACTGATTGTGAGAATGACACACCAAAACTGATTTGAAATTATTAAATCTAGAGTTTGTAAAAACTCAAATTGAGATCTATTTATATCTTTATATAAGAATAGACAGTTTCCACAAATTTTTAAGTATGACAAATATTAAACAGCAGAGGTAGGCAAATAACAGATTTTCATTGGTAACAAAAAACATCAATTTAAAAAAGGTATCTTCTTCAGCCTTAAATTGGTTTTAGGTTAAACATAAAATATTATTTTAAAAAATTCTAAGAATGAAAAAGTAAAAAAATAACCTTCAAACCTGAGGATGATACAATCTGTTTGGCCTCAAATACTAGAATTCTATTTTAAGCAATTGCCAAAAAGCCTGAAAGTGATCAAAACCAAAAAAACACTCCAGCACTGAAAAATTCTAGATACTTTATTTTGAAATCTTCTAAACTAAACTTGTCCCTAACTCTTCTGGAATTCTAGATGGATAATAAAACCCTACTGTATGGATTAGCCTTTTGTGTCACCTAGTCAACCTTTTGATTAGAAGTAAAGTTGCATCAAAAAAATGTCAGCAGGGTTAATCAACAATCTAGAGGGATTTACTCATATAAAAAGATACTGGCCATTCACCAGTTACAGCTGAGAAAAACAGAAATTCAAACTACAATTGTACAACCTCTGTCCATTTGGCTTGGTTAATATTTTTTTTCAACACTAAAACTAGAAGACACAGAGCTGCTAACAGGGGTTTTTACTGCTGAGTTGTTGAGGCTTGTTTAGGTTTGTACGGTTCAGTATCTTCAGACCTGGACTCATTTCAGTTTTACATACCCATGCAGACAGAGTAAAAGAAGAAACATGATCCATTTAAGCACCCACACACTGCATTTGGCCAAGTCCTGCAATAGAACATACAGGAATGGTCTTGCATAGTGCCAACACCACAAAAGTATTCTATTTTCCCCCAGTTAAAGTAGAGGAGAAAAATATATTAAAAAACACCTCAAGATACTGAAACCTGGTTGATATTATAGCTATGACAAGTAGACCTGAAATAGTCACATCTCCCATCTTAAGGAAGCTGCTGATTAGTTCAGGAAGATGAACACTCACTCATGTCTCTCCCAAGTGATTTTTGCCATATTCATCAGTTACTTTTCTTCATTATACCTCAAAGATAAATATTCTGTGCATTTCTATCAACTACTATGATTCTGAAAGTTTTACTCTTTTTGATACATTAATTGGCTATCATGAAAAATGGAGCAGAAAATATTATTCATAGAAGTGTTACTCTGCTGTGCATTGCAACTTCAAAGCACTTCACAGGCTTTCCTTACCCTCTACAGCATTCCTGTCAAGCAGATAAATACTGGTTGCCCCATTCTCAGTCAGAAGAGGAGGAACAAAAGAAATAAAGACCTGAACTGCCAAGGGGTTTCATTAAATGAGCTGTTGCACTGACCAGATAACATAGTACCTTCCAGACAGAGGTTTTAGACAGCTACACAAATCCGTCCAGCATTTTTTTCCACCTAAGGTTGTCTCTGCAGGTTAGCAAACTATTACTGGCATCTTGGTCTAGGTCAGCTAACAGAATACAACAATATTAAAATTTTAAGGCCATCTCATCCCTAATCCTGAGTAGCGGTCATTATGTCATTTGTTCTGTAGAGCAAAAGATACAAATGACCTCAGACATTCTAGTTAATTATTTATGCACAAGGAGTAGTATCATGACTGGAAATTATGCATAACAGATTAAATGGACCACATTTTATTATGGAAGAAAATTACAAGCAAGATTTCCAAAACACAGTTACCTAAAAATAGTTTTCCAATTCCTTATTGAGACAGTGGACTTTTCAAACTGCCAAGTATGCAGAGGTTTTCCAAATTAAGCACCAAATAAGAAATTTAGAACTTGTTTCCACCAGAGTCTCTTCTATGAAAAGCTGCCCTAAGTAATGCTGGTGAGGTAAGAAAAATTTGGTAATGAATGCAAAATATCTCAAAAAATAAGCATTGACATGAACAATAATCTGCCTTTAAAAACCTGACTGTAAAGACATTGCTTATATGGGATGTTGGAAAACATGAATGTGTGTTGGGCCATGTGCTATACAACAGAGTTTAATTTCTTCTGTCACAAGGAGTATCATTTACTTGAATTACAGTTGATGGCAGAAGATGCCAGTTCCCATTAACTACACAAAAAATTCAACAGCAGATATTACTTGATGCTCATGCATTTCTGTAGGAAAGCTCTTAGCCACCTGGTGCTAGGAGTCAGAATTTGTCAACCAAAGGTGTTCATGCAAAAATGTATTAGTGACTAATCACCTGAGACCAGCTAGGGTTAATTTAGCAGAACAACTTCTAATCTCCACTTCTTTCTTCTCTCAGTGGTAAATGGACCAGTAGAGACAGCAGAGTAAAAACATGCTTCTGCTTCCTGAAAAAAATATCCTTTTTTACTATGTCCATCTATCACAACCTTTTACCTTCCAAGACCATTATGAAGGCCACATCAGTCAAGGAACCATCCTTTTAATGTAAGGCAGCCTTTCAGCCAAATGCAGCAAATTTTGGAGAGGCAAACCATCAAGCAGGGGAATGGGAGATTTAGTGAGGAGGTAAAGCACAAGGGTGAGAACCACAGAACAGCAGTCATGTTTTAATAGCCATTATGGGGTAACAGGCCTGTTGTAAGAATGGCTTTGCAGGATGAGCAAAGCAGGAGCATTTAAGAAAAAAATGGCTTGATGGGGAAAATAAATGTCACTGAGCAGTGCTCAAAGAAATGAATCTTAACAGGAAATTTCTAGATCATTGTACCATCATGTTCTGAGCTGCAACTTAGCTCCTCCTAGAAAAGCAGATAACCTGCTTCTGAGAAGCAGCAAGGAAAAAATCTACAGAATGGGCAAGAAAAGGGGGAGAAATTCTAGGACAGAAGATGAGGAGTTGAATTTCCCCCCACAAAGACTGATGGAGATAAATCCTACAGATTCAAAAGGTACAAGACATAGGCTAGATGGAAGAATCCCATAGGAACATGAACTGCATCTTCTCTAGAGCTGATCATAAGCAGTTGGGGACATGGCTTAGCGAGGAACATGGCAATGCTAAGTTAATGGCTGGACTCAGCCAGCCAGCAGAGGACTTTCCCAGCCTTAAAGGTTCTGTGATTCCAAGCCCTGAGCCTGAAGCTGAGGAAGAGAATGGCAATAGCCTAAGAGTACATGAACCTTTAAAAGAGATTTCTCTTAACACTGGGGAGGGAAAACTGTTCTAGATAAAAGGTTTTTAAATCCACACAGGTTATGGAATTATCCAGAGAAATCTCCCTGTTCTACACGGGCTGGAGGGAGTTTTCCCATCTTGAAAATCCAGCATCATGAGTTGTGATTCTTTGCTTTCTGATAATTGATTTTCAGAGAAGAGATAGAGTACAAACCTGTGTATTCTGAAATGCATTTAAGCACAGGTAAGAAGCTACCTCAATCTGGGACAGCCAGCTACATGAAGAGAAAAAATTTGGTAATGGCCAGAACTACCACCACTAACTTGTAACAGTAGTCCCTTGAGTATTTTATTGGATCTTCTTTTTAATGGATTTTGCTACCCAATATTTTCAAAAATGTAAATCCATATTAATGAATTGTCTTCTTAATGCTTCTTCCATCCAGTCACTGAAAAACAAAGCATATTATTAAAATGAAGCACACAAATGAAAATGAAAAGGAACTATAGGGTTCTGCTGAAAGTCAAAGCTGGGCTAAGCTCCCTACTTGGCAGAAATTCATCTGCTTACCAATTCTTTTATTTATAATTAAAGCAGCTTCCTTGTTACACCTTTTCTAAGCATGGCTGTAGCTCAACCATCCAAGAATTACCTGGCCTTTTAAAAACCACTTATTTCATCAGCTGGCCTGTTTTGGTTGTTGCTCTTTTAAGAAATTCCTTCATGATGCAAAAAAATACTTTTAATCCAAATAATCCTTTTTAAGGGAGAAACTAATTGAAAGGCAAATAGGAGAGGCAATGGCTTTCTGTTTGTATTCTAAATGTGAAATACAGTTTCTAATATGCTTTCCACTAATTAAAGTTCTAATACCATACAACATACCCAGTATCTTTTACATGAGTCCACCAACAAAACTTTCTGCACCCCCACCTTCCTAAGCAACAACGCAAAAATGTCTTTCTTTCTAAGGGGCAGACATTTTATTGCAAGAAGAGTAATCTCTGAAAAGCTACCATTTTGTATTTCATTAAAATGGGAAGAGAAGCAGTAGTACTTAAACTGCACATGTCCCACAGCAGTAACCACAGGGACATTCATTCTTTTGGAAAAACAAGAGGTTCAATTGTTTTGTTGGAGTATTTTTAACAAAACAGCTGGGGATTTTAGCCTAACAACTCTGAATCTAAATCCAAGGTTCTGAATATACACCCCCATAAAGTCTGACTTAATACCATAGAAATGGAGATACCAAATGCAATTTAATTTTGTGGAGAGCAGTTACAAGGCAGATGTAACATTTACACCCCACTGCAACCTCCAGTGTAGTAAAGCAAAGTATAACCAATGCTATGAATAGTAAACAATCACTGTAATGCGTGGCTCCAGTGTTAGTGCTGATACTTTTTCAGTTTAGGCACCTGCTTTGGTTCTTAGAAGGCCCCTTAGACTATAGCTTTACCTTTTCCAATCTCGTCCACCTCCTCCAAGGACATGGATGCTCCTATGCCCAACTTGACCCCTGAAGCTGCACCAAGGCAGAGGTAGCAGTAGTTGTAACGGGGCACAGGAAAAGGTGCTAGGATTCTCCTTGGAAGGGGGTGTGGTGGCTGCCTATAACCTTTAAAATCACTTAGGATATGGCTGAGCACTTTCAAACTGTGCTGTTCCTTCTCTGCTGGCAAGGATAAGCAGAACAAAAGGCATTTAAAATGAGGAGTTTCAAAAACCCCTACTATTTCCCACCCTGCATACTGTCTTGCACTACTTTTCAAATCAATATACTATATTACTACTCCTACTTTGTGCTACCATGATACTTGGATTAGTAACAGTACTATGAAACCCCAAAAAGAATTTTTTTCTTCGCTGTCACATGAAGCACAACAGAGGCAGCATTCAGGTGATACCCAGGCTCTGTTCAGGCTCTCTGAAAATGAGGCATTTTCCCCCATAGAAGACACCTTTCCTTTAGGAGAATATTAGGGAAAATATTCTAGTTTCTAAAATTAATTCTGCAATAAGAGTGAGAAGTCAAGAAAGAAGTTTTACATTTCATTTACAAGTCAGTCTACAAGTCTCCACCCCAGAATGAGCTCAGGTCCCTCAATTTCAGGGCAAAGGCATGGCACAAATCCTGTGCTCCCTTCCTTTGGAGACTGCTCCTGCAAGTTTGCTAGAGATAGCCTTAATATGGCACCACACCTTTCACAGTAGCACCACAAGCAGGTTTGAGCAGCACTGAAATATGCCTCCTTACACCCATTTACCCCAGCCCCTCCTCCAATAAATGATTCTTACACCTCAATTTCAAGGAGACGAACACGAATTATACTGGCACCAGATCCATGGCTTGCTTTCCAAAAGAGAGCACAAGATATGCAAAAAACAGCCAAGCCAGCCCATTTGGGCATGTAAACCTGTAACATTAACACAAGCACTCAAGAGTTCCACTCCCTAAAGGTTAATTTAATCATAAGCCTAAGTAGTTTTCTAAATTGAGGCCTATGATGTTTCTTAAAAATCTGAGACATTCTAGAATCCTAAAACAAATGAGTATCTTTCACTTCAGTTGATTTCAAGCTGCTAAAAATTCCCTTCAACCACTGATGAATTAATGCATTAGAATGTGTGCTGCCATACCAACAAAAATGCACCACCACTTCCTTTTTAATGGCATATCAAATATTTTGCTTTGTGTAGACATCAAGATTTACAAGGGGTTTTTTTTAGTCACATTAATAGTAATAGTGCTAAAATCTTAAGAACTAAGTAGCATTATATTTAATTATCCTTCTATAATTGCACTGATTAAATACAGCGTAAGGGACCATAAAGATAGATAAAACATTATGGCTAAAAAACTTCTCAAAAATGACCATAAAATTATTATTAAGCCTGAGGTGAGAAAATTAATATCACAAGCATGATTTTATAGGGTTTTTTTTTTTTATATTACTTCCCCTTCTTAGAGTATCTCATCTGCAGTGGCAGCAGAATTTCCTCCCAGCAGTAATGGAAATGAGAACTAACTATAAAAAATGTTGCAACTTGAAAGGGAGGTCAGTTTAGACCTCCATACCAAGGGAGAGTGTTTGTGCGCTTGACTTTTCAGGCAGATGCCAAAAGAAACATATTAAAACACCTCTGAGCTCCATGCACACTGGTTTACATTTGGGTAATAGTTGTTTTCCTCTTTTTTTTTTTTTCCTTTCTCATCTTTTACAAACACTCCCTATGTGCAACAATCAGCACAATGTAACAGTCCATCTATTTTCTGAGTAATGATCTAAAAAAGAGAGATCCAGGTTTTTATACTGAATGACCAGTACTATTACGAGGTTTAAAGAATCCTAAGAAAAATATTAAGACCAAGAAAAATCTGACCAAGAACTAATATTAAGGCAAAGAAGTAATTCTGGAAATCTGCAATGATTTCGGGAACAGAAAAGATCAGATTATAAGGTTTGGACTGAGCACAAGAAAAATAAAACAGATTTTCTGACCTACGTATGGGATAAATCATTTCAAGTAATAATTTTCCTGTTTCTTTGAATTATATGTTTAATTAATTTTATTACAGATAATTACCAAAATGTATCATAATTATCTGACACATTTCAAGAAATATGGTCTCATTTTACTTAATTATATGATTAATTAACTATGGTAAGTAATTGCTAAACTTCAACAAAATTACATTTCTCCTTTTCTTTCAAAATTCAGATATCATCCACAAGTGCTCCTGCCTGTGACTGCTTCCCACAAACAGCTTTGTGGTCATCAAACACAGATTTGTTCTGCAGGAATAAAGTGCACAACCTCCTACTTCTATGCTCTTTTACTGTGTTATATTCACTGACTTGCTCTCAGTTCTTAAAAATAGCTACAAATGTTTTCCCTTAACGGCTGGCTTTGATACAGGCACGCCTGGTTGTCTGAAGAACCAAGGCACTCCCTTGGAAAGTCTGTTATGACATTTCCCAGCCCACTGCCGTGGTTCTGATGCCTGCAGTGCATCGAGAACAGGCCCCTGAAGATACAGGACCCGCGCAGCCCTCGACCTGGATCCCGGGTGAAAAGCAGGAACAGACACAGCAGATCACTCTCCCAGGAAGGGGGGTCGGCAGAAAGCATCCATACGAGCAGGAGTGAATTGAAGACGACCTGCAATCTCTCAGATTTATCCTAGGGGCCAAACCGGTCACCAGATGCATCACAAAACCGGCACATCAGCATCTCTGCTGTGCATCACCGCTGCTGCGGCTGCCCTTAGCTGCCAGTCACTGTATGAGCCAGGGTGCAACATTCAGGATGTGCACATGAAGACAGCTCAGAATTGCCTAACACAGAGAAAACACTAAATCTTATTAATCCAAAATTAAAATCTAGATGAAAAAGGAGTGACAGCATGTATTGTACCATGGGCCCTGGTCGATACAGATATACATTTGGGGAGCTGTACATCCCAACCAAAGCTAACCGATCAAGAATAATACAGAAGGAATTGCTTTTAATTCAAGAGCTAACAATATTCCAAAGATAGGTAATTTGTAACACTAAGAGGAGCCTTAACTTGTAATATTTTAATACAAATTGATTGCCTCTTTTTCTGATGCGTTAGGATAATTATTTTACAAAATCATTTCATCTCAACTGAAAATGCATCCAGACCTCAAAATGTATTCCTGCATTTTGACGAAAGTAGCAAGTCAGTTATTAAACAGAGATTTCCTATTTTTTACTAGTTTTATGCCACTATTTAATACCTGGCACACAATCTCTGGATTTGAGTTGCATGCTAGACATTCCTAATCCAACTAGTGCCGCCAAGAATCGAAGCAAAGACTGTCTAATGCAGCAGGATCTTATTATAAGTCACTCCCAAATGACACTGAAAAAAAAAATCAATCTTTTTTATTTTAATCCCCATCTTCCCCTAAATAACAAACTCTGATTCTTTTAAAAACTGATGAGCTTTGCAGACCACGCGCTGTAGGCTGACTGGTGAGCAAAATACAGAAATGTGTATGAGAAGCCGAAATGCCTGGCTGGCTATGAAGCAAAACAGAAACCAAAGGCTGTTCACATCAGTGCCTTGCCAGGTCAGTCACACAGACTGCTCTGTGCTCAATGTCTCCCTGTGCAAAACTGCCCATCAGCATTTTACTTGGATATCCAACACAATTGTTTTTATGCATTCTTAGAAGTAAGGACTAATTTCCCAACCTCCTTGATGGATGATTTCTAATAAGGTTCTTGACAAAACCTACAGAAAAAAATACTTTGATGATAAAGGATAAATTATGGAAGGCAATATAATCGTCAACCTTGTACCAGCCATTGGCTAAATACCCGAAAACTGGAAAACAATCAAATTCTCCACAGACCAAGTACAGAAACAGAGATTGTTTACACAGCATATATGTCAAGAGTTTTTTTGCTTATCCTCAAACTGGATCAGTCTCTGGCATCAATGGGCACCCCTCCTTCTCCCCTACCTAGAACTCCCTACTCTCATGAACAGGTATCAGGGAATGTTTTTCCTATTCCTCCTCCATCAGAAGTACAAATTCAGAAAAGCCATCCCACAGAGTCCTCTGGAGATGGCTTCATACTGCAAAAGCGATCTTCCAAAATTCAGAGATTGCAGAAATGATTTAGAACTACATTTGCCTTGCCAAATGTGTGTTGTGGATCTTGAACAGCTCAAAAGCTTGGGAAGGGAAAATGATTAGCAGTTAACACCTTGGACATTTTAGTGTAATTGTCTCTGAAATGCAGAATTCTTTCTCACTGCAGCATATCTGAACTAGTAGTAAACATCACGAACTTTTCCTTACACCTCTCCTCCTTCTGCCTGTAAAATGAAAAGCAAACGAGATATGAGGAACCTTTTCTGGCTTGTATTAATTTGAAGTCTAATGGCTATACTGCTCTTTGAGAACATGGGAGCTCTTAGGCAGGTGTGGTGATGGTGATGTCAATATACTAAAGGGTATCAGCCCAGGAAAATGGGAGACCCAATAATGGAGAAGGGGAAGGCTGCATTCATCTATACATGAGTATTCAATATACAATTCAATCATGCATTCTCCAAACAGTTATACTGTTTCTAAATCTTATTTACAAGGCTGTTCTGCAGAGTCTGCAGTCAAGTTTACCATAACACTGCTCCTGTTTTAATGCTTACTCTTTTCTTAATAAGTAAATGATACTGCTAGATTTATTTCTGTTCTGTTTGGGAATTGTCATTTTTGGTATTTTGTTTCAGTATCTAGACACATGTTCTGTCAGGCAGAATTTTCTGATAAAGATATTGTGAAATATTACACATTTGAAAATATGCATAGAAAAATAAGGAGTAGTGAAGGGATGGTTGTACCCGAGTTCACATCAATATTCACACACAGTATGGCGATCTCCGGGAGACCACAAGGTACGAACATACCCACCAATTTATCTTGTAGCTGAAGTTCCCACACCATCTTTCCCCAAAAGGGAATCTCTCCTGGATTCTTGGGCATATTCTCCTGAGAGCCATTGCCAACAGAGATAACAGATGCTGGTAGACTGATGCTGGTAGACTGACCCCCTGCCATAGACACCCGCCCAGCTGAGGAAGAACACACACTTGGACAGGCAGCTCAGACAGTGTGCCCCATCCCTACCAATGAACCCCTTCCAGCATCCCTGCATGCCAACGTGAGGGAAAGACACTTGCCTTTAGCAGTAACTTGCCTTCTTTCAGTTTGGGTCATTCACCAGATTTCTGGATATCTGGTAGCTTGAGAAATCCTTGACAAAGGGCTGGTCTCGCTGTATAGAGCAACCCTACATCACAACAAATCAGCCCTTTCTCTCTAGGACAGTTAATCAACCTGACCATTTTCTCTAAGCCCAGCAGATCAGCCTGCACGAACATCTGCAAATCAGAACAACAGGTCAACTGCTAAAGAAAGGATGCATCTGACAATTGCAGCAGGCTTATCAACACTGGATGGCCCACCTAAATCTGCCCTTGGAATAACCATTAGCAGTTGGGGCAGACAGAATGTGAAAAACACATGCCATCCCATAAGGTTTCTGCCTCTCCACTCTGGTACTACGCCTTCTTAAGACCTCGAAGTTATTAGACCTCATCAACAGTAGCAAACCAAGCTCAAATCAAGATTTCTCTCCAAATTTAATGGACCTTCCGGACCTCTACTCTTGCCTTCTCCAATCCTCTAAAACCAGAGAATTTGTTCATATTTTAATGGAATTCCTTAAGAGGGTCCTTGATTTTAGCATTTTTTATTTTTTAGGGGAGGTTGTGGGTTTGGGGGGTTGTAGTTTTTAGCTCATTTTTTTTTAGAATCCTTCTTTCTTCAACTGCTGTACAACTTTAGTGCATCTAATTATCTTTTCTAAAATAATCACTTGACGCAAATATTTCAAAACATATTGAGATAAATGTATGTTTCATTACAGTTAGATCACAATGGAACTTCTATACAAGTATTTCTGACACAAAATGAAGCTTTGTGATTAATATTAACAAGGCATTTCATATAATAAAAAGGTGCCATTATGATTTCAGTGCTATTTTAAAGTGTTACTAAACCATCAATTGCTCTAAAAACAGTGAGGTCTTGCAGCAGAATTTAAATACACACTTTTTATAACACTTAACATATTGCACTGTATGAATCACAGCAAATAAGCCCAATGGGAATGTTTACAGAGACACAAAGAAAGAAGATCTGCATAAGCAACTAGTTTATCATAAACAATACAAATATTTACTCTATTATTTAATGTGTGCCCAGCATGCCTATCCTTAATGCAGCATTAGCTGACATCAGGCATATGCCATATGCGCAAATAATTAATTCAAATTATGTTTTCTTCCAGTGTGTTGTCTCAGAAACAAGCTGAATTAATGCAAAGATATATTCAACAGCAAATACTGAGATGATCTCTCTATGTAACAATGCAGCCATGTCTGTCTTCATAAGTACACAGTTTTTAATACTTCACCCTCATTGTTATTCCAAGCCAAGGCTGATGGTATGTGAAATACTCCTGAAGTGTTCCTCACATAATCACTGGGATGACTAATGCAGTGATTTTTAAAAACTTGGTTAAACATTTTTTTATAAGACAAATCTTGACAGAGCAAAGTCTTCAGAATACATCCACGTTCTAGAAACCAAAAAACCCCTCAGGAATAAACATCCCTTAGATTGTCTACACCAGTTTTCCACAGTGCAGGGACAGATCAACTGTCCATATATACACTCAGGTGGTGTCCAAAAGAGAGACCAGCAGGTTATTTCTACACAGACAACATAATGTGTGAAGGAATTCCTGAAAGAGATCACACGGCACCTTTCTGCCATGAATTACTGCACTGCAATATCCTTTTCTCATGCCACTTCAGATGCAATTTGCGTATGAAAAATTACGCTCAGGCCCAAAGTGCTACATGAAAGAAGTTATAAGCACTTAACTAGTCTTGAGAGGCACGTTTCTACATCATTCCTGTAAAATTTTATTCACATCTCTGAGAGCTTCATGTTACCCCCGTGCTTTTCTGTATAGTGCTACTGCCAGCCCTCCACACCTACTAGCTCTCCTTTTCTCATGAGCTTTTCAGCTGATCATGGAAAAGAACTGACTGCTGAAAAAGGAATTTCTCTATCCCAAAATTAGCTTGGAGAAATGCCATATCCAGCTGTTGGGAAACAGCTTGGCTTTATCACGTTGGCAATCCAAGTAATACTGCAATTCAGTCCATTCAGAAAGATTCAAAGAAAGGAAACAGTGATATAAGAGACAGCCTTGTTAAGCAATTGCAATGTCTCTAATGGAAAGGACCCCATCTGATGTTTTGTATGTCCTTCAAATTAAGTTACTAATCATATACTCCCTGAAGTTCAGTCCTGCTCATCTTGAAGCTGCTCACATTTCCCACACAAATGGAATCCCCACTTCAGACTACATTATTCATCCATTTAAATGCACAAATGTATAACAATACCTGAGTGAATCCAACAACTTTTCAGTGTCATGCAGAAACTGGGGAGAGATTCACTCTTATTCTGTCACATATCCAGATCTGATTTGGGACATGAGAGATCTGGAGACAGAATCTTCCAGTCAAGCAGAATCTATTTAGGAAGCTCAGGATCCCTTCTCTCAATTCCTGTGAGGTGCCCGAAGTGTTTGTACGTGCCTTATTTGCACCTTTACAAATCTGGCCTTTACTATTTGTCTGTTTCCAGAGTTGTGCTGGGCTTCTTGGCAACAACTCACAGCTCATCACTTTGGTGATCACTAAATAGATACAGAAACAAAAATCAGAAATTACTTTCCTTTTATTTAAGACTGCTTTACATTTTAACCTCCTGGTCACAGCATGAAAAACTAAATCAAAAGCTTGCATTTTATGACACTGCATATTAAGCAACAAACACAGTATCATGCTTAAATGAAAACTGTATTAGAAACAAACACAGCAGTGCACCAAGACCTACGACACCGTTTTCTGCACACAGTTCTAAAAAAGAAATATTAACATAAAAATTTGAAGGTGTACCTAGTTTCCAATTTCACCATGCTTAGCCCCAAGAAGACAAATTTATCCATTTAATGTTTGAAAAAGCTGCCAAGACTAATACAGAAAATTTATTTTAGACTCAGCTTTATTTTACTCTCAAGATAGTAAAGTAAAAAACGACCTTTCACATGAAACCAAAGGCATTGGAAATACTTTCCCATATGCCTAAGTTCTTGGAGCTACAAGCTGTTTCTTTGTTTTCTTTATTAGTTTATGTTTTGAACCATTCCAAAGTATGCTTTTACTGATCAAACATGGAATACAAGATAAGAATCCACAAGCACAAGAACCACTTTACGAAGGCTGTCAGAGCATGAAACTGATTTTGACAGGTCAGACATGATCTATCCAGTTCCATGATTATAACAGGACAAGGACTGTGTTTAAGAGCAATAGATACAACTGAGGTTTCCAAGGCAAGCCTTTCTCAAAAACAGTATGTGTTTTAAGTTGATGAGAAGGTAGTCCTATCTGGTTACATATGTAGGTAGTTCTAACATAAATTATATAAATATGTTAAAGCAAGCAAAACATTCTATTGTTTGACTAAAATACAGGAACTTTATGGTATGAAAACCAACAGCAACAATTTTCTTTAGCACACGATCAAGCAAAAGAAGAAATTAATGACAGCTTTCCTTATCCCAAGTACAAGGGGTTATCAAAGACAACATAAAAATTTTTTTAAAAAATCATGGTGAAACCTATGAAAAATACCTGGACTGTATCCTTTTCAAGTCATAACTTATTATGGAAAACCAGCATTCATAAGCATAAATTTGTTTCTGTATAATTCACTGCCCAGTGACATTTGATTCCTTTCTAACAAACCTGTATTTAAGAAGAAAGGCAAGAAGCTGAAAAAATGGCAATGACTGAGTAATTCATGGCTTGGTGCTCTATTAGCAATTAATAAATTCACCTAGCAATATCCAGAACCTAGTAATCTGCCACTTTTTAGTTATTTCATTTCATTTCCCATACCTTGCATGTACTCTGGGGCTATCATACATAGTGCCTTTACCTTGGCTTGCAGAACAGTAGTAATTCCTCACTGTACTTCAGTGTTTCAGCCATCATCTTTACTGCATCATTAAATGCACACAAAAAAATGCATCTTGTAATATAGTAGAGAGTGTAGTACTTAACAAAGACCTCTCAACTGTTTCACAAATAGCTATCAAGTGTCTGATGTTCAATGCGTTCATTCATATTTCATTATCTAGAATGGGACTGGATTTGCTTGGGAGTAGTTTGGCCTTAAAAAGCTCCAAAAAGAAGTCCATCAAACCCAAACGGGAGGTCTTGAATCCTGTTCATGGCAAGGAGATACACAATAAATGGTTCCTGACAACTTCTCTCTCTTTTGCCACTTAATAACTAACCATCTAAGTCACTAAGAGCCCTGAGGGAAGGCAAAAATATCCAAAATAAAGAGACTCTTGAAGAGATCACTTCATCATTTGAATATTTCCTCCCCTCACAGCAAGTCAAACACCCAAGTGATCCAAACTGAAAGCAGAGAGAGGAGGAAAGAGTTTCTTGAAGCAGGCAGATACTAGATCACTTAAAGCTTTGCAAATTGCAGAAAACACACAATACTCTTACCTGCACTTCCTATCTGCACTAATGCACATCCTGCACTACGCATTCCATACATGAATTTAACAATCAGTCTTCAGCAATCAAGGCACTGATCCAGTAAGAACTATGTATCGGCAGCAGTGCCAGCCACTTATGTGTCACAATGGCCTTCCTTCCTTACTTCCCCAGAGGCTCTAAGGGAGAATGAACATACTTCAGCCAGTTGGTATTTCCTAGCATTTGAGGAAAAGAAGCAAGATTTTGTTCCTATTCCATTTCTATGCTTGCTCCTGTGAAAGAAGCAATAGGTGTGGACTCAAAGACTGGATCATCCCTATTTCCCCTCAACTTTCTATGCAGTCTATGCTAATACATCTGATAGTACATTTTACTGTTTCTTTTCTTTCTATGTATGTCTAAATATTGACAGACACCATGGTGGTACATGGAACTCTAATAGCAAGTATGCTCTGGAACAGCAAAAGCTCAATATTCAAGCAAAAACAATCATCAAATAAAAGAAATTCTGGCATTTGGCTGTGCCCTGGTGTCCCGGGGTGACTTTATGATGCTGAATTGTATCCCCATCCATCTGTTTAGCCCAGAAATACGTTTTCTACCCCTTAAACTAGATCTGAGAGTGAAGGAGCAAAAGGAGAAGCAGTGGAATGTCTGAGGCTGTTGTATTCAAAACATAGAAGAGTTTTCAGCTTTCCTTCACACAGACTGTGCTGTCTGCAGCACAGACAGCGGGAGAGAGCTCTCCTTTGCTTTTGGCTACAGGTTTCTTAGCCAGTCAGCGAGGCAGAGAAGTTCCCCAGACTGTGGTTTTTCTTTTTCTCCGCCCTGCTCTGGACTGAGAACCCAGAGAGCACCGGGAGCTCCCACCTGTGTCCCAGCGGCCGGGCTGCGGCATTTCCCAGCGCCGGAGGGACCGAGCGCAGACTGAGCGAGCCGAGCTACAGCCCAGCACAAGGACCTGCAGAACCCGCCATCTCTTCAGCACAGCGAGAGGTTTTAGTGTTTAATATTACTCTTTTTTTTTTTTATGCTTGTGAATAGTTTGCTTGTTAAATAAACAGGTTTCTACCACTTTTCTCCAAGGAAATATTTTCCCAAACCAGCTGGGGAGGGGTCGCTTGAATCTGCTTTTCTACAGGGACCCCTTTGGAATTCTCCTCCCAAATTTCTCCTAAACCAGGACATTTGGTATCCACTGGAACGCCCAAAAAGAAGGATCTCTCAATTCCCCTCTTATACATCAATGCTACTTCAATAAAAACATAGTTTCTCTCTGTTACCAAGTACAGAATTCCCCACTCAGTTGTTGCAATTTGCCTGACTGTTTTGAGAACAGTTTAAGCAATAGGATTGACAGCAGCACAATTTCCAGTCTAGGGGGCAGTTTTCAGGGGGTCAGAGATGGTGTTTGGTAGCAGTACGGTTTCAGACAGAAGGCAGAAGTCTGCCCCATGGCACAGTGCCGTAACTCACAAAGAGAAGTAATTCCAGTCATTAATTGACTTGCACAGAGGTGGCAGATTTCAGTTTAACACCAATGCCCTTCCTGTAACAATCCATCAGCTTCCTCCAGTGCAGTCCTCTGGAGTGGCATCATTCAACTGAGATGCTACTGAGATGCAGTGGGAAGGTAAGAGCCCCCTCATATTTGAGGTGGTTATCCCAATTGACATGCCTAGCATTTCTTGAGCAATCTACAAAAGCTTCAACACTGCAATGAAGCTTCCTTGAAAAAGAGATCAATAATTCACCATACTGCAAAATTTAATTCAATTGCTGTTGATAACAAGAAGATACAAGAGGGTAATATCTGATCTTGTCTGCTACAATTTCTGGGGTTTTTATTTAGATATTCCTACTGGTACTACCTTATTTTGCTTTTTCTCTGGCCTTTGCAGCATGGTTTCTGGCAATATCTCTCAAGACAGGCACATACATCTGACAGTTTTAATAGGGCAACTGAGAAAAAGTTTCACCAATACCACTCAGTACTAACTTACAAATATTCTTTTTGCCTTCTTTCTTTCTTATCTTCATCACTATAAATGTGGGAAGTGAAGTTTTACAATATTTTTAATTTAATATTTTACAATATTTTTATGCACATTGTTTTCTAAAGACTACCTTAAACATTATGAGACTACTTTTATAAGCAGTATTATCTCCATTATTTCTACATTTTGCCTGGTAACACATAAAAGAGGGAAATAATTTCAAAGAGAAAGAAGTCTCAACCTGGAGACTGCAAAAATGTGTCTTTTTCACTGTTTTCAGCTAACTTAAACTCAATTTGGTAGACAATGAAATTGCGGGCGTTACAATACGTAACTGGCAATGGTTACCCCTGGATCGGTAATGGTACAAAGCAGAATTACAGCTTTCAGACTTGCATGTTTGAATTCTAACATACTGCAATTGAAGTGGCATCAAAAGAAGTTTAACAGCAGTTTATCGGTAACCTCAGGAAACTGCAGGCAAATTCAGAAGTTTGGGGGTTATTTGTTGGTTTGTTTTTTTAAACTTCTTTCTTCCTCTCTGTTCGGATTCCACATTTAGTCTTTCAGTGTTGTTCATTCTTACTGGTTTGGTTTCTGCTGACAAAATCTGTTTATTACCAGTCCTTCACAATAATTTTTCACAATACTCCTCTGCAGGAGGAGGATAACTTTTAATGTCAGGGTGAATATGATTCTGTATATCTGTAGCACTGAATTTATAGCACACATGTGGAAAATCTTGTAAACTGCCCTTCTCTTGATAGACTGTGCAGTAAACTGTACAGTATTTTAATTAATTTCTTAATTACAAAGCTAAAGTGTGGTAGCTGAAATTTCACATGCATGCACAGCCGAGATTGTTGCTTTAGCCTGACTAACACAAGGCAGATCAAGGCAGAAATGCTCAAAATATGGAGAACCAGCTGGAAAGATAGATACTGGATCTTGCCTGTTTTTTACTCACTTCCTATTTTATTCCTTCTCTGATAATTACCAGATTACTTTTTCCAAGCCTTATGTTTTAACCTTCCAGAAATCTCAGAAGCCTGAAATACCACAACAGAAGAATACGTACCAAACCAGGGACATTCAGTTGACTGAATTACTTAGCAGCTGTATTTCATGATAAAAACATAATGATTTCTGTATTTGGTGTCATTGATTGGTCCAGGTACCTGCTGTCACAGATGAACGTGAAGCAGGACATCCAAGTACTATGAGCAGTGAGTCATGCAGAAATTTTCATTTCTGTAATGTGGCCACAAATACCATTTTCTCTCCTATTTTCCTCATTTGAGTATGAGTTCCCATTACTGATCTTTACTCGAATAAGGCTGAACACTATGGACTTCTGAACCTAAAACATCTTACAGTGATGAGACTACATATGAGAATGTCACAGAAGATCAGCCGATCACTTCAGGCCAAGTTTCTATCTCATGCTATTTTCAACAGTGGCCAGATATGTAAGTCCTTTGGAAGAAAATATGGTCTTTCCTCCTTTCCTCTGTGAGCTTTTAACAGTTGCAGGTGAAATGTTTCCTGAGCTTAATAAAGTTGCTTTTATTATGAAATCCCAATGGTTCTCCTAAGTTCCCATCCAATTTTCTCCTGAAAGCTAAGGTAGAAAGTATAATTTGCAAGATATTCTTTCAAAATACTTAGGGTTCTTCCCTGACTTCTCATGTGCCTAACAGCTTGGACCTAGGAAAATCTCAACCGAAGTATTTCAGGAGGACAAGAATAGTTCTTATGCCTGACAGAAAAGCATTCATGTGAGTCACTACAGCAACAGTGGCTCCAAGTGCTGCATTTGCACATTCCCCAGGTACCCACACAGAGATTAGCTAAGCATGGCACCAGCATGGAGCTCAGTCCTCTGCCCTCTGCAGCAAACAGAACTGATGGAGCCTGAAGAGCACAGGCTCTCTCAAACACCGTTACAAAGACAGATTTTAATATACAGTAATTAGACCTGCCAACCACGATACTACTGAGGGCTACGGGAACAGGTAAAGCCCCTCCTGCTACTGCCTCTAGGACTGCAGAGGCAGGACTGCGTAGGCAGCAGTGCACACCTGCCCCTGACGGTGCTGCTTGCGCCCTTGCCAGCCCCTGTGCTGCCCACCACCATCCGCACTGCCAGGCTTCAGCCCCTTTACATCTCCCAGCCACGTTTCAAACACGCACCACGCCCGTCCAAGCAAGGCCCGCTACCTATGCTCTGAAAAGATCTGTGACTAGCCTAATAGTTCATTTTCTGAGGCTAAAATTAGGCAAGAGTCTGCCACTCCCTTCTACTTCTTTAAAGCTTTTAATACATTTTCTTCTGCTCTTATGCAGAATACGCCTGCTGTAACAGCTTGCAACCAAAGCAAAAGTACAAGGCACCAAGATTTTGCAGAGAGGAGTTGTGTACGAGCTAAGGAACTCAGACTCCTGAAGACTGAGAGATGACAGCAGAGAGGTGGCTGGGGCTGCTCCCCCAGAGCCAAGCAGCCACTCTGGGGCTGGGCCTTGACACGCTGCAGCAGCAGCACGCAGCGGGGATGCACAGGTAGCTAACACACGACCACCACACCTATTCCTCTGCATTCGGAGAACTGGGAATCCTACCTTTACAGCGTGAGCATCCTGTGCAACTCTTTGAACCAGCTACAGCCCACAGCACGCAGAGTTCTGTTGGTTTGCTTTAAAGTATCCTTACTTAGCCAGAGTGTCCCTCGAACTCCAGTGCTGCTCTGCATTTGACGCCAAGTGAAGCAATGCTCGTTGATACTTCAGTAGTATATGCCAGGCATGTTGGGTTTAAAAAAAATGTTTAAAAGGCAGTAATAATGGTGCAGTCTCCTGAGAATACATTTATTTCTGCAGTATAAAATAGAATTAAATTCTTCAATCTCAAAAACTATTAAAAGGTTGTATTTAAAATGCATGAAGCATTAAAAAGACATCAAAATTAAAATAATCTCATAAATCTCTTCATTTAAAAGACTTATTAGAATACAGATAGAGGCAGAAAACAGCTGCCCTGCAGACTAAAGCAGTAAATTATGACTATTTTAACTTTTTTTTCATTTTCATCATTGAAATTTTCCTCACAGAATTACTGCAGTGGTATAAAAAGACCAACTGCCCCTATATTTAACATGTGAATAGTAAATTATTTTTCAGTGGACTTCACAACAGATAAGCTGTATATTCTTTCAAATGTCAGCAGACTATGGGATCGTTTCCAGACAAAGGAGGTGGGGAATGTTTTCAGAAATCACTATTGCATGCAAAACTATAGAATTAATCAGCAATTCATTCTCTTTGACACAACAGCAGTGGGAAACTACAGCAATTGTGATCGAGCACACCAAACTCCTCCCGCACTCTCTTGGCTATTAATTTTCAACAGAATTCCAAAGTTAGGTATATTTAAATATTAGCAGGCTGACTTGTGAGCTGCCAAGCATATAACAGCTCCAGGAAGCTTGCTTGTTTGGGGACCTAATCATCAAGTTAGTCAAGAATTCATCCATTTATTCAAGAATTAGGCTTCTCTTAAAAGCCAAGAGCCTTCTTCTCACTGGGCAATACTGAGACCAGTACAAGAAGATTCAAGGGCAAAGGCGACACACGTGAGACAAGAAAATCAATCAGTAATATTCAACTTTTTAAAACTGACAGACAAATTAAATTTTTCAGCAAGTGCCCTCATTCCTCAGACCATCATTTGTCAGTCCTGATGATACCAGAGCGTTCCTTGGAGTACAATTAAACATTAATGCTGATTGCTCCACAAAGTAGCTCAATCCAGGGAGAAGGGAAATAAAAAAACCCAAGGGAAGGAGAGTTCACACCATTTATCCTCCATCTTATCAGTTTTCCAGTGGTATCATCTTGGAACATCCAGGCTGTTGATAGCCAAGCAGATTACAGAAGGAAATGCTACGGATGCAGAAAACGAGGGAAATGAACAACAACAACAACAAAGCTAGCAAGGGGAATAGAGGGAAAGAAGTTAAATCAAGAGGATAAAGAGTGCTCCCACATAGCAATTTGCTGGTTTTGCTTCACTGCAAATTATATCATATGATATTATAAACCACTTTTCCTGACAGCAGTGTGCATTACTGTGCACTGTAACTTCCTTCCTGCTTACAAGAGATAAGATTAGTAAATGTTTGCTTTATTAACAACAAGTTGAAATGCTATTAAACCAACTTAATTGATGGTACAGTTACATGGAGTCTGCCTCTTGTTTATATTTTTCAAAACTTACACCTGCAACAGAAGTTGACTTCTCTCCAAAAAAAAAAAAAACCAAACAAAAAAAAAACCCTATCCACTGCTCTAATTTCTTGCAACACCAGCACCTGTTTGGATTGTGTAAAGATCCTTAGCTGTAACTCCAACAAGGATAACAAAAGTGCAGAAGGATAAAAACTCCATGTATTTTATTTACCTTTCTTATTGCTAGACTACTATTATGTTTGGTCAGTGAGTTTCATGTTTTGGGCTTCAAATAAAGCAAGTAGTCAACCAGAAGGCATAGTTTAAACCCAGTGGATTAGTGCATCATCAATAAAAAAACACTTCTGCCCTTCTTTTACTTTAGCCTAAGGTTAGCTTCCCCATGAGTGGCTCTGGATGCTTCTGTAACCTTCCCCGCAAAATGCTTATGCAGAAGAACACTGTGTGTTGTACAGCTGCTTCAGGAAACTGCTGATAATGCCAAGCTCAAATGTACATCACTGAGAACACACCAACTCTACTGCAAACCCAGAGAAGAAGAACTCTCTATGGGGAACAGAAAAACCCTTAATTTAACTGCCAACGTAAACTGTAAAAGATGATGGTGCTGCTCATCTGACAGGGTTCTTGTTCCACTTTGCTGGTTCCCTCATCCTACGCCTGAACCAAACTAATCGTTGTTATTTACAGCAAATAACACACAATTTAAAAGTTAATCTATTTTTTTAAAAGCTGCAAAGCAAGTCAATTATACAAATCTCTAAGTGTAATTCCCACTTAATATAAATATACCAGATAAATTACAAGCCAAATCTTATTTAGTTAGTAATACCTTGACAAGCAACATTATTAAACCCTTAATTTATTATGTCTTCAATTGATCAGTCTCTTACCTGATTGTTATAAGAACATAACGATCGGTACACAGTTGTCAAGACTGTCATGTACACAAGATAGTAAAAGCCCAAAAGAAATTCAGTTTTTCTTAATAAAATCCATCAAAACCTACTTTTTATTTACAGACAATGATCATATGCAAGCTAATATGGTCTGAAAAAAGACAGTCACTAATTATGCTTCCTTACAGCATTTTTTTTGCTTTTAACAACTTTGACATAATAAATTTTGATGTCTGCTGGAATCTTATCAAAATTACAGTCATATGACTGCAGGCTCTATTATGTTAGTCCACATGATGGGAGGGGGGAGGTGACTGGTTCATAAGAAATTTATTTTGATTACATGACATTATTTTACATTTCATTCACATGGTGACCTGCCTGGTATAGTGCCAGAGTGAAAGATGAGTTTGTATTCGGGGCTTCAAATGTTACAAGAAAAAAAAAAATCATGGCAGTATTTCTTATGACTTATGAGACGAAGCAGTAGAAATCACTTGATGTAGCAAATTGTAAGTTTGAAGGATTTACACACCTAGGTCCTCTGTAAACTCAGGGCAGCCTCATTCACATCAACAAAAAATACTGCCCAAGAATCTGATGCTCCATCATCTCATACACTACCAAGGTTCTGCAGAAACTAAACTTCAGTGTTAGCAAAATGCCTCCATCCTTCTTTATTATGAAGGAGAAAGCCAGAACTGAATACCGATGCCCAGTCCTTAGCATACACTAAAAATGAAATACACCTTCCTTGTGCACCTGTGAAATCACCTTTTCATCCACTTGTACACTCAGCTCAGTCAATGGGAAACCCATCAGAGCTGGAAATGGTCATGGTGGTGAGGGTTCAGCCAGAGAATTCCTTGGCATAGGGAATTAATTTTTAAACTAAAATCTGAAATGCAACTGTACTAGATAGTACTCTATGTATACACAAATAAAACATTCTCTAACATTCTATACACACACACAACTACACACACACAACTACACACACACACACACACACATACATATCCATTCTCATAAAGATCCAGTGAAGTGCAGTCTGTAAGACCGAAGGATGGCAGTCCCCATTGTCAGGCTTCTGCTGCAGGAAAGCAGAAGCTGTCTGTAAAAAGGAACCCGAAGGTATTTGTTAATATTACACATCCTTTTTGTAAGGCACAACTGTGCAAACAGTTTAAGGTCTGCACACTGTTAAACTCTCATCCCTGAAGATGCTGTGAGAATTCCAATTAATTTTAGACTTCATTTAGCAACTTGAATACATTAGGAAAGCAATCATCACAACATCCTGCAGGAGGGCTTCAAACAGCTCTGCATCATATAAAGTGAAGGCTCACCCTTAGATACAAGGTGCAAGCAATACTCAAGGTAAACCAATCTCTAGCTGTGAATTAGCAGGGTCTGGAGGCACACACCTAGATTTGACAGTTTCACTCAGACTCTTAGGAGAAAATCAGAGAAGTGGATAGAGCAGGTGTTCGCAGTCCAGGCCCCACACTGGCTTCCACCAACTGATTCTTGTGATGGGGGTCACTAAGGCTGCTCAGATCAGCATCTGCTCCTGCACAGAGGCAGCAAGTACAGCCACTGGGGTCTCTGCCAGGCACCTACCTTCAACAGAGCAGGTCATTCTGAAGGAAGGACCATGTATCAGCTATGATCCCTAGGGCATCTGCACTGTATTTTATAGCATATTCTTCTTCTCAATGGGGTTATCTACTGCATTTCTTGAAACTCCAGCAAACACAATTAATATTTCACCAAACCTACTACAATCACGTACCCAAGCCAGGCAGTTGTGAGCACAATTTTTTTAGCTCCACTTTTCCATCTAACAGGACCTAATACTGCCTGTTGGCTTGACTTTTCCTTTTTTTTTTTATTTTTAGAAAGAATCATACTAGGAAAAACACAGTGGAGGGCCAATCTGGGAAGACAGGAAGATCCCAGATGGTGTTAGTTGTCATAGATTGACTACAGTGCCATGATAACTCACAGCAGCTGAGCTGAGGGCCTGCTCCACTTCATTTCATCGCATTGAATATTATGTTACATTTCAATGCATATTTACTAGGTTCCCATTTGTCCCCCAGCTTCAACAGTGAAGCTTTGATTCAGCTTAATGCATCGGTGAGACTGAAATTCCTGGTTATCCAAACTCCTAATTGTCTTCTGGTTTAGGACAGTCCCATGAGACCCTCAGATAACCATGTTTCCCCTGTATAACACAGCAGTCCTATAACCACATTATAATGCAGTTTTGTCTCACCTATAAAGGTCAGGGCCATAACACAATTTAGCAGTGAGGATAAAATATGATTTACTTCCATCCACAGGCAAGACCAAATCATGTTATAACACTGAGGGTAGGGGAAAAACTATCAGGTTACAGCACAATCCTCCAAAGTCATTTTGCCTGTTACAACCATAAACTCTGCGTTAGCACCTGATAGCAGAGGGAGCACAGTACTTAAGCAGGCTATCTCAGTTCCTGAGAAAAATATAACTCTGCACGCTGTTAAGGGAATCCATAATTTCAACTGCTGATAATGCACAGAGTGGCCAAGACCTCTACAAGCCCCATCTACTGAAATCAATAAAACCAGAAGAGGCATCAAGGTCATCAATTAATTGTTTGTGTATAATATTTCATGATCTCATAACTAGCAACATAAATATTCATTTTGCTCCTGGCCCCTCCGACCAAAACCACTGAGACCTCCTACAGAGCGTGTGCTAGAAGACTACAGTGGGCCTTCCCAGAGCACTCAGCACTTCATCTGCTTTTAACTGTGGGAGGTCCCACTGGGACAGATCAGCTTAAGCTCCAGATGCCTACACTCCCCCTTAGGATCAGACTGAACCGTGCAAAACACAGAAATCAATCCCCATGCAGCCTTTCAGCTTTGTCACACCAAGAAATTCACAGTTGTGGCGCAGGCCTAAATGCCTACTCACACCTACCACTCCTCTACAAAGAGTTTTCAAAGGAATAAAGCTGCAAATTCTGAATCTGACCCTAGGCTGATCCACTAAATGGTATTCTGACTGCTTTCACCCAGGAATGAGCCCCCATCTTGCTTTCATGGTCAGTATGAATGGTCATATTCATGGTCATGAATGGTCACCATTCTTGCTGCCTGGCCTGCGTTTTTAGCCTCAGCCCAGCTGCCTATGCAGAGCCATCTGAGCATCTCCACAACCTGGATCCAACCCGCTAAGCTTGGGATGCCTGCACCTTTCTGGGCTACCAAGTAGAGGCTTTAGGTGACTCAGTTTGGGAAAATGAATGATGCCTTGATGATTTCTTCAAATATCTAGCTTGTACAGTAGTTTTAGAATTCTACATGCCATTCTAGAGATCTTAACAGAGACACATGACATTAATACTCTTTAAGTGGTAGTCCACTGACCTGGGAACAAGGCTTAAGCAAAGACAAATTAAGCAGAATTTCAAACCCGGATTTCCAAACTGGAAGAAAATTTCATTCTCCACCCTAAGACCTCACTACAATATTTTCTTAGACCTTTAAAAAAACAGCTTATATACAGATGCTAAGATACCCAGTATTGCAATTAGCTATGTTTGGTATATATATTAAACTATCAGCCAAAAATCCAGCAAACTTGCTCTTGCTGGTGAACCTCAAAAATCTGTTTGAATGAGTGCTAAAGAACATAACAATGTGGCGAAGAGTCCAACCACATGGGCAACCACATTCAGTTCAAGAGACTGTAAGTCTACTCTGGTTTGTAACCCTGGCAAGTTAACTAACTTACCTGTACCTCAGTTTCGCCATCAGTAAATCACAACACCCGCTCAGATTTGCACAACTCTCTAAACACTGGCTGGCTACATTACACTTTCAAACCATAGGGACCCATCCTACAAGACCTGCTGAGGTGACTGGAATCATGCAATTAAGTAGATGTGTATGGAGCCACTCAGGCTCCTCAAAGTGTGCAAAAACAGCTCTTCACTTTCAGTTTTCTGTTTTAAAATCTTGCTTGCTCTCTTACAATACTTATTTGTAGCTGCTTAGTAGTCATTCTAAAATACATAACACAACAGAGTCAGACAGCTCTTAACAAAATTTACTTAAGATGTAAATCTAACAAAGTTCTTCCTACATGCAAAGAAGTAACTGGTAGTGAATGTTTGGTAACTCTGACATGAAAAAAAGGGGAGAGATAAAATGCTTTTATGCAAATTTGATTTCCCTATAATAATCTAGAGCTATTCTGCTAGAAGGAATTATCTCCGCAGGCTGGCAGCTGCAGTAGGCAGTGAATTAAAAATGGCTCTGTATATGGGAAAATCTGTTCTATAATCAGTGCTATTCTTAGAGAAGACATCAATCTCGCCAGCTCCCACGATGCTCTCTTCATGTGAATGACATACCACTATGATGTAGAAGCTCCCATTACATCACCAGCATTGATTTCCTGAGCACAAGGAATGTGCCATTAACATGAAGGGAATTTTTTCAGGAGTGACTGCATAATTTTGTATTTTCCATTTTAAAATATGCAGCAGTAAGTAACCTTATAAAAAAATATGCAACAATCATTCATGCAACTGGACTCGACCTGTGCATTCTCACTACAAGGCTCCAGTTCCTGCTTGCTGTTCTTAACACCATAAGCTTCGTTCCCAGGTCACAAAACATCAAGATAGCAGATACTGCATGAGTTTTCTTTGAACATTAGAAAGGCACATGCCAGAGGAAACTGTTTTACAAAGTAAGCACCTGCTGCAGTTCTACACATAAAATGCCACTAATGATGCAGCTGTGTGACCACCAAACAAAACATCAATATGCATCTATGCCTTGCAGATCGTATTTCAGCCTTAACTTGCATGCTGGGTGTAGGATCCAGTCTCATTGTCAAATCAAAAGAAGCTATATTGTAAATAAATAAAATCTTCTATGCACAAAATGATGATTCCCAGCTACATTTGACTCTACTGTTTCCTCAGTAATCTTTGTCCTCATGCTTCACACGTACAATAATCCTTCTACTATGTCACAAGCACTGTAAACCATCTCAGCTTGAGTGATGGATTTGAAAATTAAACAACCTAGGGGGGCTTACTGTTTTTTAAAATAATTTTATGTATCATTTTACAATAACTTTAGGTAACCTGACATGAATGCTAAGCCACTGGATCTATTAATTCAAGATTTACTCTCCTGTGTTACAGTTTCCCGACAAACTGATGCAGAAATGTACAAAGTGCACTGAAAAAAGCTAAACACAAAATACATTGAAAAAATGCCAAATAACCTCTCCAATTCATGGGACTTCCTCAGATATTCACATCTTTGGCACTTTCATGAGGCACAGAAGTTTCCAAAACAGAAAGTGCTTTTTCTTCAGAAGATTAAATTTCCTCAAAGATTGAAGTGAGACAGTACACCTTAACCAGAGAAATGGAATTTGATGTTCCTAATTAGCACTATAAGTCTTTCAAAACCATGCCACTCCTTTTCTTACATCATGAAACTTTGTCTGCATCACCTAAACACATCCCTCTTCTGTTGAATTAATATCCTGAGAGTTATTCCATTGCTTTCTTCTGGGGGTTTGTCATTATGACAACCTGGGCTCTCTGCCAGTACGGGCACATGTCCCTCCACCCCTTAACTCCCAGATGCCACAGAGAGGCAGCCTTTCCTGCTCTGTAGGGATAACAGCGAACACACTGCACTTCCCTGGGAACTAACTCCATGCCTGACAACTCTGTGGGGTTAATCTAAAAAACAGCTGCATCCATTTTGTTCATTTCTCTCTGTAGATAAACTGCAAATTGCATTTGAAAATAAAATAAGTTATTTCTAACCTTTCAGCTGGCAGCCAGTATCTTGGTAAAAAAGGACATAATTTATGACACTGATGATGTATGGCTGCTTTCCAGAGACTGTAAACCGGTTTCCAGCCTGCTTTAATGCTAATTCAACAATCAAAGAGTTTCACTATTTAAATAAATGTTAAATAAAACGCAAGATTTTGAGTGAAGTTGGTCCCTGGATCGGTATCCCAAAGTCAGTGGTTCCAAGTTTTCCTAGCCAGTCTTGTAACACATACGTAGCAGCAGTACTTTATTCCCTATGCTCAGAACACTATGCTCCTCTTTCCTTCTGTAGGTCCCTGAATGGGGAGAAAAAAGTCTCTGTGCAAAGAGGAAGCACCATGCACCACATCTGAAGAAAGGTCAATCAGGAAAGGGGGAGCAGGATGTGTGGAAGAAGTGAGAGATTGTGAACCCAGAATTTGCTGATTGCAAAGGATCCACAGCAGGCTGGAGAAGTTCAGATATTCCTCTTCTACTTTTCTGAAGTCCAGCCCCAAATGAAAATTTTTTACAGGATCCATGCTCCTTTAAATAAATAAAAAAATAAACTATTTAAAATACCTGCAACAAAGTTTGTCTACTTACAAACAGGGCAGAAAATTTTAACACCTCTGACCTACTAACCTGAAGTCTGCTCTTCACCAAGTTGGGGAAGTTTGGGCCCAAAACTGAGGTCCCAGGCATACAAAACTCATTATCTGCTTACAGTATTGCCCCAAACCTACAGTGGCTATGGAGGGTTGAGACAGAGCATCAGGTCATTAAACTGTAACATCTTGCAAAAGGATATAGGCAATGCCCTTTCCAGATTAAACATGACTGTGCAGCTTATCTGTAGCTTCTAAGTTACAGCACTGTAAGCACCTCACCTGTGACTCTAGTACAGGGCTCTGTGCTACTGCAAGGGCCACTGAGCCATCAGCACCCCTGGCTGTGGAAGGAATTAAAGGCTGGGCACGAACCAATGAGGCCAGTTTTCATGTTTCTGATGACAGGCATCTTATGGATCCTCATCAGCCATGTGAAGATTGTAGTAGTGCAGCTCCCAGAAAGGGCATCCCTGTCACACAGGACAGAAGCTGGCTTTACCACAGTGACACGAGTGGCCACACCACAGTCACCTCCGAGTTTAAACTACAACCATACAACATAAGTTGTATCTCTATGCATCCCTTGAAAGGCAGCCTAACCAATATCCAGCTTCTTTCATTGCAGAATTTAATTTCCATCTTGAATACATTCTTCCTCTAACAGAATTTTAGCCTCATGCAAGACAGGCCAACACAACCTGCAGTGGGCCAAAATTCAAGAGTGATGGACAGTGTCTGTAAAATTTTTTACTTAGTAAGACCTTAGATACTAAGGCTTAATTAAGGGAGGATCTGTCAGCCTGATTTAACTGGATACAACATAATAATTCTCTTTTCAAATATGTCTATGGGAAATGCAGTCCCCTTCTAGTTTGCACTGGGATCCTGATAGCAGTCCATTAGCAATCAAATAGAGACCTGCTGAGCTGCCTACCTGCACTTTTGTTTAACTAGTTTTTGTATCCTGCATCCTTACTGCTTCAAGATGCAGCTCTACACATAAATAGCATGATTACCACACATTTCTGTGACTGTCCAGTCCTGTGATGCTAATGATAATATGCTTTTTGCTCCTCAGCTCTGAAAAGCTTACCAAACCAAGAGAATACAGTTTTGTTTTAGGTAATCGCCAGAACTGATTTCTAAATCAAATCAGTTATCTCTATGCAAGACCCAAATGGGTTGAATGGACCTGTTTGCTCAACCATCTTATTAATTGGGACAAAACATTAAAAAGAACAGCCCAAGGTTCACTTGCTAAATTCCAAAATAAAAAATATTTTTGTAATTGGAGTAGCTATTCTACACTACTCATTGGGACAACAAATAAGAAACACAGCTCTATTTATAGAGCATTGCTTTTCTTAAGATTAACACCACAAATGTGATTGAAATTTAAGCCACATTAGATTTTCAGTCTTTTCCACTCTATGAGGATACTGCCTGAGATTTTCTACTCAGGAGCACAGGAAAAGTAGAGAGGTCATACACCAGCACACCACCTGAGATTATCTGGAGGTGAAGTCATGATTCTGTTACAAAGCCTTAGGTCTCACATAATAGACAGTCCACAAAGATTGACCTAGTAACTCCTGCACAAAGCCTGTACCTCCTAAGCTACTTGCAGAGTATCTTTTAGAAAAACATTCTACCTCCATTTAAAGACCTCTGCTGACACAGGAGCTGCTACATGACAAAGTAATTAGGTTTGATGATACACTGAAATGTAAAAACTGAAAATACCACACATGTAGTTGTAGTTTTCTAGCTTCAGCTACTAGATTTTAAGAGCTACATATTTATTTCAAGAATGAAAAATTTCCTGGTCAACAAACTCTCCTTACAGAAGGAAGGGCAGACCTGAAGAAGATACCTTCTAAAGGGTATGGAGCAACATCCACACCAACGGAGTTTTTTGTAGGTTACTGAAGCTATTTCTAAGCTTTTAATTTATTATATGCAGCAAAATGTCCAACTTCTGTACTCACTTTTGCCACTGATACTTCTCAAATAAATTCTGGTCTAAACGCAGGCATAAAATATTTCAAGTATTGGCCCTGTGTTTTCACCTACACTGCTCACCTTTAGCAGTGAAGAGAGCAAGCTTCAGTAAGTGAAGAGAAAAACTACAGCATGCACTACCTAACCACTCTTCATCTAAGAAGTTCTAGTAAATTCTCACCCAGTTCTTCCAGTGATTTGCTACAAATAAAGGCAACCCTTTGCTGATCAGTAATGAGATGATGAGCAACCTGCTCCACATCTCCTCTGAGTCAAGGCTTCAGCGGTTCAAAAAAAGCAGACCACAACTGGCTCACACCAATCCAGCTAGAAAAGCCTTGATGGTGCCTCCCTCTCAACTCCATATGCAATGATTAAATTACACGAGAAAACGCTTTGTAACCCAGCTGCTGTTTGGCTCAAAGTTCATGACTGTATGATCTGAGGTGGCACTATGCAAACCAAATTTACAAGCCTTTGCCACCTACAGCTACTTTTCACTCACAGCCCAAAAAATGCACAGGCGGCAGTTTCACGGCGGAGGAACAGTGACATCTAGTGCCCGGTGCCTCGGCAGGCTGCGCTCGCCAGCTGCGCGGGGAGCCGGCACATCTGGCCACCATCTCCTCCAGCGCCATCACCATTGCTCCAAGAAACCTCTCCCCGGGACATCCCGCCCGGCTTCACGGTCAGGGTGAACGACAAGCGAAGGAAACATTAGCTAGATGCAAGGATCCACAGGAATCAGGAGCAGCAAAGGAGAGGCAGCCTGACAAAAAAGCAGGTCTTGGAACTCAGCAATTTACAGACCCTCTGTTTCAACAGTGTAGTGATATCTGGATAAAATATCATTAAAAACACAAAAGGACCCTTGCTATTTTATATTTGTATCAAGTGCTCAATTAGTATTTCATGCTGGAAAAGTCACCAATTTTTGTGAGTGAATTACACCCTTGGACATTATGGAAGGCACTGTATTGCACCACTGTGTGTATGCTGAGCTCTCCAAAATTACAAGGTGACAATGATTTGCTGAAAATCAGAAATCCCTTACATTAAAACAGAGTCTTTCAATAAAATAATGTAACATTGAAAAGGATCTGTACCATAGTTAATTATGCTATATTAAAAAAAGGTTAAGATATGATATGCAGTCTTTTTTAATTAAAGTTTAACATACATTAACATTTCTAGATGAAAACCTGCCATTCTGAGAACAGTTTTAAATTCTGCTTTTGATTTTTCTTTTTCCAGAGCACTGAAGCTATCATATAACTGAAAAAGAAAGACCAACAATGTCAGATTCTTTGGTAATTAATTTTGTGTCCTACTGCAGACATGAAATTCTATCAGCATTATCTTGACAGGCATGTCAACCCTTCTGAAAAATTCCTATCCATTATTTTATAGGCTTTATTACAATTCTGCATTTTTATTAGGTATCAAATCTGTAAAATACAAGTTGTACTTTATGAAATTAAACATAAAATAAAGTTAGTTATTAGTGCCGGGAAATAACAACAGCATTGCCAGTATAAAAGGAGCATAAACTGCAAGATAATTGGGTCAGATTTTGCACAGTATCTTTATTGCATCAGATCTACAACACGCTATTGCACAATTGTTACCTTCTTTGCAGCTTTGCAATTCATATTATACGAATTACAAGTGTCTGAGAGGTATCATAACTTCCATAGTATTGCCCAAAAAATACTGGAAACCACAAGGAGCAAGAAAAATAAAAGAATTAAAACCCCTTATAATTTGTAAATTATTAAGTAGGCATTCCTGCTATCCTAATACATGGTACTAGGTATTACAGCAATCTAATCAAAATTGGTCAGCAGGACTGAAAGTATATCTTTAGCTTGATCATTATAGTAAAGAAAAATATAACTCCTGAAAACCCTGATCTATTTCTATAGAATGCATTTTCTTTCCTTAAAATTGAACAGTCTTTCCCTCTTTTTTTCTCACTAGAAGAGCAGAAGCATCTCTTTTTCTTTGTTCTCTGAATCAACAAATATACTAGCAATTACCAGAGAAGAGAAAGGGAGTAAAATCTAACAATTGCCAAACTAAAAGCCTATAGATGCACCAACTTGCTGAAACGGTGTCCGAATTTGTCACAAAGGGAAACACTCTTTCTCTTACTAACCCCATATGTGAGAAAACAGCCTTTGACAAGGGATCTGAACGACAAACTGACTTCTACTGTCAAGTACAACAGTGTGGATGAGGGAAAATCCAGCCAAATACCTTTGAATGCTCCTCCTAGCATGATCTCCGTGGCGTTCTTCCACATGCAACAACAAAGCACCTAAGCACATGCTTTAGCCTCACAGGTTCAAGGTGCTAGATTATTTCATTAGAGTCACCCCATTTTTAAATCTCTGCTAAATGGCCTTGCCAGAGGACTCCAGGATCATGTCCAAGGAGAAGAAATAACACAAGGAATATCAGGATGTCTCTTGGATTCTTAAGTCGTACCAAAGCTATTTCTGTCCAAGCAAATTAAAAGGAAGCAGGGGCTGTATGTGACAAAACTATGCTAGAAAAACAGATGGTTTGCACTGCCAGCAGGCAAAGACTACTTCACTCACTGAAGCTACTCTCAAGACAGAAAAGTACATCTGAAAATAAAAATCAAGACACAGTGTCAGTTTTAGCACCCAACCTCATCTCAGTATGTCACAAGCACAGGGGAGATTTGCCATAAAAACATAATTCGAGTATCATCTCTCATCATTCAATACGATTTTTCAACTCTTTCAAAATTGCATTGAAAAATCCATATAATGTGTGCTTAGATTAATGAACTGTTTGAATCTGGATCAATACGCACTCAAAGATTTGAACTGTTGACACCTGCTGAATACAGCTGTAAGAATGCTTCATTCAGCTTATAGCCAATCAGTACTTTGTAACTACAGGGGTTCCACTTAATAAACAAGCAATCTAATATATGACCTCTGTAAATTAATTTCCTGAGAGCAAGTAAATAATCTGGATTCAAAATTTCCATGATTATACACATAATTACAGTATCACTTACCAATTAACACATTGATTTAAACCTTCTTGGGATTATGTACTTAAGTATAAAATAGGTGATTCAACCATCACTCAAATACTAAGCATCTCTTTAAGATGGCAAAGTCATGAGCCACAGAACACTATGCATCTAATTTCTGTTGTGGAAGAAAAATGTATTATGTTAATAGAGATTATGAGATATATCATCATTATGTACACTGTGGCTAGCTGGGGCTATTATGCAATAGCTGGACCATACCAACATAACATAAACCTACTTTTCTTTTGTAGAAGGAGCAAAGCTTTTTGTGTAATGGAGTTCATCTAAGTCTACCACTGTTCTTTACTTAATAATAAAGCTGAGTATGTGTTTGGACTTTGTTTTTTTTTATTTCATACACACACAGAGCAACCTTGTTACCAGCTGTCTAACAGAGAGATAAACAAACAGAGACCTATCTATGACAGTTTATTGCTACAGTTTTAACAAGGGCAATAATTAATGCAGATTTAGATTATATAGCAGTTCTTGACAAAATTGCCTGTTTTAAACATTAATATAGCTTTTTATACAGCAGCATTGCAGTACATGAAGACAAATGAAAATCACAACATAACTCTTGCAAACCTTATTAAGTTAAAATATTAATTCAGGGGGGCAAATGAATGCAAGGGTGAGTCTCCAAGAGACTAAGCTTCTAAGGTGTATTTCCTGTCCTATTTTGGTTTTAATATTAAGATCTTTTATCAACTGTTCAGTTGAGTATCTGTCATTCACATATATACCTTGAGGGGAAAAGAATTCACATCTGGAAGCAAATCATTATGTTCTTCCATTTTTCCTTATCTCTTTCCTGTGAGTAATCCTTTCACACAGAAAATCAGAATATATAATAAACAGCCACATTTCAACACATGATATTGCTTGCAGTTTCAAAACTGTACAACAGAGATAAGTAACTCCCAGAAACAAATTCTGAAAATCTGGCAAAATTAAATGTACAATACTTAAGGAAAAAGAGTAATAGAAATACAAAAATTCAAGAGCAGGTTTTAAATGCTTTATTTTTACACAGCTCTTTTGATACTATGCACATTTCATATCACAGAAGCATGGAATGGTTGGGATTGAGAGGGACCTTATAGATCATCTAGTTCCAACCCCCCTGCCATAGGCAGGGGCACCTTCCACTAGACCAGGCTGGGGTGTTCAAAGCCCCATCCAGCCTGGCTTTGAATACTGCTAAGGAATGGTGCATCAACTTCTCTGGGCAGCCTGTTCCAGTGCCCCACCACCCTCACAGTAAAGAATTTCTTCCTAACATCTATTCCAGACCTATTCACATCATGTGCAAAGCCATCACCTCTTGTCCTATCACTACATGCCCTTGTCAGAAGTCCCTCTGCAGATTTCTTCTAGGACCTCTTTAAGGACTGTAAGGCTGTTGTAAGGGTTCCCCAGAATATCTTATCCCCAAGCTGAACAACCCAAATTATATGACTATCACTGAGAATTACAAATACCTAATTGTTAAAAAAAAAAAATCAGAATACTAGCTTAACTCAAGTTAATTCCAGAAAGTTTATCAGTAGCAAAAACTGGAGCATGATGCAGAATTTCCTATTATCCTTTAACTTTTTCTGCAATACGCAGATAAATAATGTAGTAGGTATGTATGCATTCTCCTAAAACATAGATACATACAACAAAGCCATAAAATGGCTCTGTCTCAAATGCTGTAATCCAGCTTGATAGGACTTGGGGTGTTGGCAGCAGCTATTCAGTAAAAAGGGAAACCAAAACCAGTAAAGAAACAATTTATAACAGCAATAATCTATAGTTTTCTCAGGCATTAACTAGCAGATAATAACCAGTAGTGACTGTAAACTATATATTATAGCCTAGGTGTGATATGATGCTCACAGCAGTTTCATAGCTAGAAAGTAAGTAATGCAATCTTGCCATAAACACACTGTTACAAAGCTAGTTTGCACGCATGGATTTCTCCCTCTCCAATGTTATCCCACTAGGCAGCTTTATAATGATCCAAAAAATACATGCCTTGACTAATAGTGCTGCACTGGAAGAGAAAACACCAAGTCCAGTATGCTGAATCAATTTTTAGACAACAGTGTTGTAGGGATGTTGGAACGCTCACCTCGCATATCTCCTCATGAGAGACAATAGCTCTTACACTGCACACACTCTTTTAAGACATTTCACTGCGTACCACTCTGAAAATTCCTCACTACTGCTTCTCCCAACTCTACTGCTATCTATAACTGCAGCCACTCAGAAAAAGCAGTTTATCTCAGTAAGAATCCAATCCACTTCTACTAAAAACTGTGAGATGCTGAGTCTTTCCACTGACTGTGAAGGTTAATAGATCAACACTGAAGCGCCTGGAAAGGCCCTAATTGGATGAACTCTGACCATCAATGAACCTCCTGGCTGCTATCACAGGAGCCAAAAGACATTAAAGAAACAAAAAAGAAAAAAGAATTACATTAATTTGGACACTGGCCCGAAATACAAAAGATGTGGACTGAATTCCTAGTTCTACCAGCCTTGGTTTTATGCCTAACATACTGGCAACACTGTGCCACCCTCTGCAGACACAATCAGGCTAATTCTGAACTGTAAAATCCTATATATCCTTCTGGAGCAATCAGTACATTGACTTAATTAAACTGCCTCCACAAGTGAGCACCAGCTCAGACGTGTCAGCCAGCTCCTCACTGTGCCATGCAGACATACCCAGCTCAGGACATTGATCTGTTTTGTCCACACCAATAAACCAGACACATCATGAGTACACATGCAATGGTATCTGGGAGAGCCTCAGCCACCATGATTTTAAAATACCTATGTAAGATCAGTGGCATAAAATTTGAGTTAAAGCAAGGTAAATGCCAATTCCTAAAGAAACAAATTGTTTCTAGTGCAGATTCACAGAACTTGTAAGCACATCGCGGACTTAACCAGCAAACCCCAATTTTGACAACTGATACGGTTTTTTTTTGTGGCTGAAACTGCCTGAATTTTGTCTCACTTTCAGCTGCATTCTCTTAACAAGCAAAAAGAACAACCACCAGCCATTTATCCTCCCCATTTACAAGATGTGGTTGCACCATTTCAGATTTCATTTCTACTGGCTCAGCAGTATGGCTTCATAAATGGCCCCATAAGGTTGTCTGCTCTATGAGTATTTTAATAGTGTGCTCCTGGAATGCTCTAAGTCTTAATCACAAACAACTTGACAAATAATAGGCCATACTGTCAAAACAACTCATCTCCCATTTGGGTACATATGTGGGAATAAAAGTAGCTGCTGGATACTAAACACTTTTGCAAATCCAGCCATTTAATTTAGGTACCCAAATGGGAGCTGAGCTCTTTAAAATCTGGCCAAACATATTCTTGAAAGGAAGAAATACAGTGAAGCTGTGTAAAGTTCATCCTTTCTTCCAGAAGAAAAGGTCTGGCTTCTTCATGCCTATGAATTTATGAGGAAAAAACCCTTTCTCACCATCTGTGATTACAGGTCATGAACATTTCCAGGCCCCTGTTGATATTCCTAACTACCTCTTTAAAAGAATTACAGAATTACCTATTTAAACATAATTGAAGAGAACGGCACAGAGAGTCTATGAAGTACACGTACAAATATGCAATCCACATTTGCACTAAAACTTCTCTAAATGTTTCTCTCACCTGTTCTTGGGGTTTTTTACATCCCTCAGGCCTTCCACAAACACAGCAATGATTAAAACATTTTTTCTACACCAATTATCACAAACTAGTTCTCAATGGTGAGCATGACAACATAAACAGGGAAGAAAACAAGGAAGTTATGAGCAGAGAAAAGCAAAAAGGTTCAGTGGTGAAATACACAAGCAAATCAGTCATTGCTCCAGCTACCAGAGACTACCTCTATGGAAAGGTAGCAATTAAAACGGCTTTTAAATGCTAACAAACAGAACTCAGTGTGAAGTTTTCCAAAATTTCTGTATACATAAACCCTACTTTTCTGTTGTACCTTCCCTTTGATATAAAGCATCATTAGTTGATACAACAACTCACATAAACTTTACCATTTTATTCTCCTACAGTTACAGGAAATCATGGGGGCTTTTTATTATTCTGTATTATTCCCATAAGTTGAGTCTCTAAGGAACAATCAATTTCCCATTTAATTTTTCAAAATAAGATTCCAAGTTTCAGGATGACCTGGTATGATTTGGCATGCAACACTGCTCTCCATAAACAGGAAGCAATTTTAACAGCCAGGATGATATTGTCTCTTCAGGAGCTGAGCAAGCCAGTGGGATACTTCACATGCAGCCAGAGTAAGAGACAAGTTATCAAAAAATGTGTTGTATAAAATGAGGTAAAGCTAAAAAGAATAACTATTCCAGTAGCAAAGCACATTCCTATGCTTGCAATGGAGCAGACAGCCAAGATGTTCCCTAAAAATCTGTATTAATCTTCTCTGTACATTGGAAGATGTTCACTCCCACAGCCTTCTTACCAATTATATTAGATTCTCCTATTAAATAAACTACAGTTACCATCGACATCTGAGCACATGTCTGACTCCACAGATGACCCAATTTCTATTGCTGATATTCAAGAAGCTGCTAATTTTTTTTGTCTGGCAAAGCCCCAATTCCCAAATAGCTTACTACTGATTTTTATACCACCTCTATTGACAAAATGATACAGAAGCAAGTTAGCTTGCATAATGACTCCCCAGCCCACCTAGTTAGCCACCTATCCTCACAGGCCAATACCTTGGAACACCAGAAATGCTGAGTACATTTCCACTCCAAATGTTACAGCAGCCTCATGGCATTGCAAATAATGCCAGGTATAGAAAAAATTTAAATGGCTTTATATATATATATGTAAAATAACAAAAAGTTTAATTTGATGAGAAAGCTCACCTGTACCTAAGTCTCTTGGAATGAGTTTGCTTTTTGTTCTGTATTAAAAGTTGGGCAATAAACTCAATATTAGGAACCTCCCAGTAAGGAGATATAGGATTTAACTGCTGTTATGTTACCATGGAATGTATTTTCATAGGACTGTCATTCACTGCACAGTAGTTTCCCACCAAAAAAATCATTCTTCAAGCCAGTCACTGCGACAAGTATCCATCATTCCATCCACAGGGAACAGATAACCCAAAGGACTATTCAGGTCAGAAGTTCAATAGGGCCAGGCAGCAAAACATCATCATTAAGTAGATCTGATCTATTTTTCAGTCCTGGCTTTTTTTCTGTAAAATGTCATTATCATTTGGGAGAGAATGGAGTGCGATACCACCTGTCTTTTGAAACAGAAAACCTACAGTTAGACTTAGCCAGTCCCCCCAGAACAACTTAAAACAACATTGAGGAACAAAGGTACTGCTTCTCCAGCAGGTGTTGAATGGACACAGACTTTGTGAGCAATGAAGTGCAGTTCCTGTAGTTGGAATTATGGGAGGAAAAAAAAGAAAAAAAAAAAAAAATCTATCTAGAGGACGGCAAACCATCATCTCCTGTAGCAGATTCAGAAGGTTCTATGCTTCTTCTGGCCTCTAGTATAGACTTTTCTGATAACGCACTCCTTTGGCCAAAATCCCCTCAGATGCAAGTAAGCTATGGTAGAGTAAATTAATGTAACCATTGCTTCTGCCAGGAGGCTGAACAACTAGAAAATGGCTTTATGCTGAAATTCTGGACTTGGCATTCAAATAAAGTGTGCATTAGAAGCACGTTTTCCACTAAATCACAAACCAAAACATTTTAAAATAAGCCTCTGAAATTAACTGACAGTCCCTACTTGTCAACTCAATCAATGCCCCAATATTTAGTGTGTTTCTTAAAGACACAGCTTTGCAACAAAAAAGTACAAAAATCAGTTTCACAACTAGTTTTTCATTAGCCGTAGTTTTTAATTCCTGTTGAATATGCAGTTCTTGAATGCCCCTTACTGCAAACAACCTAGTGACCTCTATTTTTACAGCACAACCAAGACAGGTTTTGTAGAAGGAAATGTACTTCTTATATATTAGAGATCTCTGAAGAAATCACTGCGCATGCAGGCATGAGAGATCACCGTGAAAAAGTCTTCTGGAATTGCATAAAATTCCCTCATTGACAGTGCTCTGGGTGAAAACTACAAGTGACTTGGGTGGTAGGGGAGGTAGGCAAAAATAAGGTAAAAGAAAAGGGAAGGAGAGTTCTTCAAAGGAGAGATTCAGTGAAGTCCTGCAGGTATCTATTCCAGATCCATACCTGTTGCTGTCCAACGTACTACCAAATAATCCAGAAAATAGCATGAAATCAACCTTATTGTGAATTCAAACATCAAGGTTTGTAAGTGCCACCAAGTTATTCAAGAAATTAAAATACTATTTGACAAGAACTATCAAAAACTATTTGACAAGCGTTACCAATGACTAACAATATAATGACAAAATGAAAAATCAGTTCTTAATAACTGCTTAAAACAATCCTCCGTGACTTACATGGGGATGAGATCTGAAATAGCTGATACATTTTAAGAAGAATTTTGGGGTTATAGTAGAAACCTTATGAAATCTAAGCCTGGTGCTCAGGGATAGTCAAACACATAAATGAAATGTTATATATTTTAAGGAGAAGAAAGAAAAAAATAGTATTATGCCACAGCCTAAACGAGAGGTTCATCTATATCTTGAACACTGGCACAGGCATGGCTGGCTCTTCTCACAAAAGACAATAGAACCAAAAATCAAGGAAGGATGACCAGCTTGATGAAAAGCATGGAACAGCTGCAATATGAAAAACAACTAAAAAGAGAAATTATCTTAAGCATGGAAAGAACTAACTGAGCACTTCTGGAAAATGCCATTCAAGTCTACAAATTCACATGTGAAGGAAGTAAATAAAGAATGATTTTTCAGCATTTCTGTCAAAAGAAACAGAGGTCATCAAATTAAATTAGCAAGTAAAAGGCTCATGAATGAAGTGGTTTTCTTCCTACAAAATCTAGCCAAGTCGTGTCATCAATTGCCAGAGGATGAGGTTTATGCCAAAAATGTTCATAGGTTAAAAGTGCAATTGGACTAACACATGGAAGGCAGAAAAAAAAAAAAAGGCATGCATAACCATGAAAATTTAAAACCTACAGCCAAGGAAGTCCCAGAAAATCAAAATATAAAGATGAAATACCAAAACAGGTTTCCTGGTTCTTACTCCATTTCCACCACTGACCTTTGGTACTGGTTATCAGCTGAAACAAGATACTGGCCACAAAAAGCTCCAGTCAAAGCTCTAAGGTCTTCCCTATGTCCCTTACTGAAAATAAATGTTTTACAAAAATGGATGGTCTCTTCCAAATTCCCACAATTCAGCCAGCACTCCATCCTTCATGACAATACCATACCTGTTCTAGGTACTTCACCCTCTGATCAACATCATAGCTAAGTTCCTCTGAACAGCAAGAGCTGCTGAAAGACAAAGTTGAGAAGACATATGAGTAATTTTATGGTTTCCTTACTGGCAGCACTACATCAACATAAAAAAGCTGCTTCTCCTTCCTCTTCCCACTCTGCATCCTTTTACTGTGAAAACACTGCAAATAAGGTTAAATTACTCTTTTACAGCAACAGTATATTTGCAGAAGTTAGGATATGACATGACAGAAATTAAGCCATTGTCAGATTTGCAGGTGTCGTTTTTCTTTAGGTTACACCACTATTGCAGCTTTTTCCCTCAAAAACCTTACGGAAAGATTTTGAATAGACATCATGGGTTGCAAAGGCAGAACAAGCTTCTCATAAATTTCTACTACCCAGGCACTATAATAAGAGCTTTTTTTGCCATCTACCTCATTTCTTTGCCAATGGAATGCAGAATCATCATTAGTCTTTCCAGCATGCAGCCAATTAAGTTCCAGTGAATTGTCTCTTCCAGTTTCAGGTGTGTGCAGATAAGCGGTTTTCCCTTGCAGCTCTCCTAAGGGGCATACTTACCTTTTACTGAACAACTACAATCGGTGCAGATTTTAAGAACTTCTGCCAGAAGATGCACAATATTAGTGCCACTTTAAAAAATGCTATTTAATCACCAGATATCAGGCATGTGCAGAGTGCGGTGCATAGGAATTAGCTATTCAAAGGCATGGTCTTACACTAACATACTCTGATGTAGGCTGACTTTGTGATTTTCCTTGAATATGAACTCAGCATCCAGAGGTGCTTTATATCACCATAAGTCTAGATATTACTGTGCCATATAAGACATATCAGAAAGCTTTTCTGGCTTACAAGACACAGAAAGATACTCTCAAAAGGCCTCACTAGACATGGAAGAATATTCTCAGAGCACCTGTTGACAAAAGAAATGTCACGCTGATCACAGGAAGTGGAGAAGGTAATAAATACAGACTGGCAAGTAAGATTACAAGATAACTACACAGGACTGTATAGACCCCTATTCTGACTCAAAACAGCTATTTATCTGTTAAGGCCTTTATGACCAGGCACTTCAAAACTCAATACTCTTCCTTCCATGGTCTGGAAGTTGAGAGTACATCATGTTCCACCTGGCTCTGTACTGTCAGTGCACCTTCATCTTGCTTCCTTCATCATCCTGTATGTGTAGCACACAGGCACCCAATGTATGTATTTCCCAGTATCATATAGTTTCAGCAACAGTGCACTCCTACTACAATGTCAGACTGGGGTTAAAGTTGTTAAAACCGTAAAAAGTGATTCAGGAATCTAAAAAGAGCCTTTCCAGTAGTGACTTAGATTCCCAGAAGTTTATTCCTGATGAGAAATAAAATAAGACAGGAGTGGCCCAAAACTCCTATTCATGTTTGAGAGTATGGCCACTTCTCCAGATACCAGCTTCTCTCTTCACTTTATTCATGTATTTTTCAACTGTTTGTTCTCCTACCTCTTCTGTCTTTTTTTTTTTTTAATCAATCTAACATCTCTTTTCTTCATCCTTTTAAGAGAGATGCATCTCTTTACACATTTACCCTTTCTTCTATAACACCTGGAAATCTGTGTATACATGAAAAAGAAAAGATGGTATTTTGGATTCTCTTTTCACTGCAGTAATGTTCTAGAAGCCATTGTTATGTTGGCTCCAGAGGACTGAAGGATAAAGAATAATGCAATGCTAATTGACACTCCCAGCTGATGAGCTGCACACTTATCTTAATCTCAGTGCACTGATGACATGGGAGACATGTTGCCTCTGCCTGAAAGCCCTGTGCCACACACGGGATCCATCTCACAGACAGAATGCCAGCTGGAATGCCACAGCTCTTTCCCCTTTATCTGCAGTTGGACGGAGCGTATTTAAGTTACAGTGAAGAGCTCTGAGGCTAGCAGAGTATCTTAGAAGAGTATGAGCCGAAGACTATGTCATGCAGAACTCCGAGGCTTGCAGTACAGTATGCTGGACTGCACCCCACCTGCTTTAGAGCTCCACAGAGATCCCAGGCTGGCTCCATTTCCACACTATTTCAAGAACTGCCACACTTTGCTCTGACTACACTTCAAATTCAAAGGGCAGCAGAACACTATAAAGCGCAAGGCTATTATCCCTGGGTCACTGGAAAGCCCACCAATCTCCCAACAGTCATGGGCTCAGGTAATAAGCAGGCCCATTTCTGCAGGCAGTATGAAGCAGGGGTCTCCGGAGCCAGCACACAACTCATGGCCAGTTGGCGAGCTCTCCTACTCACTGACAGATTCCTTCCCTGAGGCCAGCTGGCTCAGAAGGAGGCAACAACAGTGACGCTCTAGGGCTTCAACATGGACAATCACATAAGAGAGAGATGGAACAGACCTAGTAGGTCACAAAGTTCCTTTATCTGCCAATGCACAGAAGTATTTACGTGCTAAGAGCATAACCAGTGCACCACCACTTGAAGATTTCTATTTTCATGTCAAACCTTTGTGATCAAGTTCTTACACTTGGATAACCAAGGCATCTGGGTTACACTGATTCAGACCACCAAGGTCATCAGAATATGGAAATAATACTCACCTCTAAATTAATACAGCAATTAGACACTGCCAATGTATCTTGCTTATTTCAGGAAGAACTTACTCTACAAAGCAGATCTGTAAGAAACATAAACGTACCAATCTTTTTTCAATATATCTATATAATCAAAAGAGAACACACTCAGAAGCCTGTAAGTTAGTATACTGCTGCCATCACTACAAAGGCTTCATGTTTATGTTCATATAGTGCTACTGCCAAGCACCTTGCTCAGATCACAAACACCTCTGTCTATGCTTTTTGTCTCTAATGCCCAAGAAAATGTTTTTACTCAGACAGTATTTTTTCCTCCTTCAAAGAGACACAGGGTTCAGCCTTTCCTGGCCTAACTTGCTAGCTGCTGCTCTGCTGATTCAGTCATCTCTTGCATCAAGTAACGAGGTGCCTCAGTTATACATATACCATAGTAATTCCTCTGCCAGTATACTGTCCTCTGGCATGCAAAGTGGCAGCTGATTTTAGGTCTAGGATGTATGTTAGAAAGCTTGGTGCTGCTCCTATAGCACACAGGCCATGCCTGTAATGGGATATGGGTTACTGACAAGACAAAAATTCTGGTTCCTCAAATATGTCTAACTTCTGCATTTCTCACCCTAAGAGGCCAAGCTGTTCTTCCTCTTTCATGAGTGCTGTATCACCTGTTGCTCTATTGAAAGTGGCTGCCCTACTGCTCCTCAGAACTGCCCTTTGACACATCTGTAATACTGCCATAAGAGGCGTTCCTCTGAACTTGCATTCCTGTACTAAAAGAACAGCTTCTTCTTACAAGTCCACTGTACCTGAGGGGGAAAAAAAGAGATGTCAGATTCACAAAAATGGTGTGTATTAGAAGCAACTCCATTATTTTTGCAAAAGCATCAAAAGGACAACATGGACAATGGTAGTGTCAAGATAAGCAAAAGCAAGTGTCTCATACAGATCAAACATTGCTGCTCAAAGAAACCTCATCTGGTTACAGAAAAGCATTACAAACCAACTGGCTTATATATAACATGCAAGCTTGCAATTCTACCCTGTCCTACCTCCAGATTCTGTCGTTTTCAGCAGAAAGGCTGACACATCTGCAATCACATGCAAAGGTAACACAGGGAATTGTTAAGAATTCCTCAGTGTGAATTCTTTGAAGGAGCACAAGGTGCTCAATGCAAACTACTGTATTTAACAACACAGCAAGAGAGATGTACATAGAACTGAGCTCTGGCAGGGTTCCCCCACCTTCAGGAACACTACCCATGCCCGCCTTCAGCTCCTCCTGCAGAAGACACAGCAGCTATGGAGCTAATGGGCATGTAAAATAAACAAAAAATTCTAAAGATTCACTACCCATGCTACATTCCCTTCAGATCACAGGGAGGCTGCAAACCAAGTCACTCTCATACTACTGTGACCTGCACTCCTCCTGCCACTGCTATCATTTGCTCATAGGTTCACAGGGAACAACATGCTATCTGCACACGAAGCTTTTTCCCTTTTGAAGAGTATAAGAATATAAAAAAACATGATAAACAATATCCCTTCAGCAGTAAATGCTAGTGGGGAGAACAGAGCTACACAGTAGCAATACCCTTTCTAAAACTGCAAGCTTGACCTTAAAAAAGAAAAGTCTGTTTGTATGTGCTTTTTTAAATGGTTTACCACACACCTACCAAAGAAAATACAAAGACCCTTTTCATGGAGCCACTGATTTTATATAAAATAAAACAGTATGTCATCATTCCTCATACTAAAATTAAAAAATCCTTCACAGGTGTTTCTTCACTACCAAGAGCTATCAGCTCTTTTCTAAATTCAATGCAGCCTAAGACAAACCTTAAGCTCTTAATGCTATACACTGGAATCACAACACACATAATGATCTACGTACATGTAAAATTAAAATTTGCTGCACATCTCTGTCAGGGTACTGCCTTTCAGCCTCTTCAATCTTCTGCTTACCTGCTTTCCAGCAATTCCTGAACACTGAAAATTGGGTTCTCCAGCATCACTAAGTTCATAATGAAAGAGAGGTTCTCACCAAAACTTCTTACTTCTAAACTCCTGATTAGTGTACATGACAAAAAAAAATTTAAAAGCTGTACTTTGTAGAAGCTATTGTGCCTTCATCTACAAAACAAGCCGTGCTCCAAAACTGCTTAGCTTACAGTATTTCCAAACCACCCACAAGCTCCATGGAATTTGATACAGCAGATATGCATAATACTTGCTGCACTTGAGACTACTATAGGAGATATGCCTGCTGAATCAGCCTTCAAAAGCCAGACTAATCATAAGCCGTGGATAGCACGAAACTGTTCTCATGAGGGCACAACAAATTAAGTGTGCACAAGAAAGTCTGCTTCACTAATGGATCCAAGGTATAAGGCTTTGCAAATTCACCAGAAGATGATCACCCGAAGTGGAAGAACTTCGGGTAGGCAGGAAAGGCAAATCAACTGACAGCAGAATAATCTTCTCAGCTGGGCAAGGCGCAGGGAGCAGCTGCTCCATCAACCACCCCACTGAACTCATTTCCCAGCAGTGGTTAGAGAAGCAGTTCTGTGAGTCAGAATTTTATAGGCATCAGCAGCAGAAGAAATCTGGCTGTTCCTGTTTCAACAGCAAAACAGGCAGAAGCAAAATGGTACACATCTACATCACTGAAACCAAGAATTTGAAGATCTGGATACCCCAAATACAATTTTTACCAACTTTTAACAAACTACTTTACCTGTCCCTATGCAAGCCCAAATTCCAAATTACTTGGTATGGTGGGAAATGATACCAGGTCAGAAAACCAGACTGTAATCATTAACAGAGACGTTTATGCATCTTTAGAGAGTATTTCTGATAATGCTATTAGCATGGAGTAAAGAGTGGCAACATGAGCTCTTACCTCCTGTTATGATGCATCTGAAGGCAAACATGCTAACAGCAGTGCCCAGTTCAGCTACTCACTGTGATGAAACCATTTGCTATGACACCAGTAAAGGCATATTTTATATCACTTTCACTCATCTAGAAGTAATGCGTTTTTACAAGTGCATTAAAATTCAACCACTGGCTGAGGGTCAGTCACCCTATGGACACTCTTCTTTCTTCTGAGGCTCCTAAGAGAGCCCAAACAACTGTGTACAGACTCCTGGTTAACATTGCCCAAGATGAATTCCACCTCAGATATATACACTTCACCAAATTCAGCTGCCAGAAAAGTTCTCCAACACCATGACAACTTTCCACCTCATGGAATATGTTTTACATGCAGAGCCAAACCAAATATAACACTTCCATAACGTTGTAGAGGAAACTGGGGACAGCTGCATGTATGCTTATCAATGTGACATCAGGCCATGAGAAAAGAAGTGAGGATTCTATCTCTTTAAAAATGTACTGATCCAACTGGTCCCAATGGAAATTAACCGTTCAATGCTTTGTATAAGACATGAGCATCTTCTGATATAGACCACATGAAAACCATTAGAGTTTTCTCTCCTCTGCCGAGGCTGCTCCCACTGCTGCCCAGCATGCTGATGTCCCATTCCCATTGACTGGGAATGCACCAGCATGCTGCTCCAGTCAGGATGGCAGGTGAAGGCCTCAGTTCATAGATCATATGCATACACCTCCATAAGGAATTCAATCCCTCTCTGTCAGGCTTCCTGCAGACCTGGAACATTCTACTGCTTCGCTGAGAAGGAAAACTAAATTAGAGCTCATTTTTTCATTTGTAAATTATTCTAACTGATTTAACACCATATTTTACCACTGTATTATTGGCAGTAATCATACAAGCTTTGAGGACATCATGCAGAACCCAGATACAACTGTCACGGGTCCTGTGTAAGGAACAGTACACAGGTGCACTGCTCCAGGCAGAGGGTCTGTTAAGATTCCAGTTTTTCCTTCCTCCAGGCAAAAGAAACACCCACTAATATGAGCAGCAACACTGAACACCCTTCTTTTATATTGTCAAGCGCCGGAACTGGTGAGTCCATTTTCCTAGGTACCCATTTGCTTGAAATGGCAGCGTGCAGAGTGGCTACTCTCCATCCTGCTTCTCCATCCTGTCACACACACAGCCCAAGGAATATTTTTATGCCTTCCCTCTCTGCTTGCAAAAAGCAAGTTACAAGACTACTTTCATTTTTTGTCTCTTTACAGACACACCGAATAGATGGCTTCCCATCATGGCCCTGCATGTTTATTCTAGTAAATTATTCAACTTATTCTGTGTGGAGCAAATTAATTTCTACAGCAATTCAGCTGCTACTCCATCTACAGCATATATACTTGCTGAAACAGATTAATTCTGCCATGCAACATCATCTTTCGTTTTCTTCAGCATCTGCACAGACCTTTTATTCAGATAAAACTATTCTCCTCCCTTTGACCCCCTCCCCCCCCGCCATTCCCTGCCACAACTGATGTTTCTCGGACATAATATAGTGCCTTTTCTTGGGAGTAAAGAAAAAAATTTCAAAAAGTTTATAAATTCTGTGAATCTAAAAACCATTTTACGTTTTCCAAATCCTCTCCACTTGATTTGCTCATACCTAATTTTCAGAGATATTCATTATTTAACTCCCAAACACATGGGTTGCAATATATCAAGTCCTAAAGAAAAAGAAGGGATTTGAATGGAACTATTCTAAAAGCAGGAAATGAAAAATGAGGTCCAACCTGCAACGCTCTGTCATTGTCATTTAGCCACATGGGATCTACTTATTTTTACGCGGAACCAACTGCTTAGCTGCTTGCACTGATGTCCTGAATGGTAAACAAAGTTACCCAAATGTCACCAGATTATCTGCTGTCAAGTACAAAATATTTTCATCCTTTTCTAGTATGAGAATATCCCAAAATCAACTTAGTCCTTTGGGTAACACTACATTGTCAGGTTCATAATGCAGAGTTCACTTGCTATAAAAATGAACAAAGCTGAGATTTTTTTTTTTTTTTATAATCAGGGGAAAAAAGCAAAAAAAAATATACATGCTGTCTGTGAGATTTGTATACTATCAGATTATCAGATTGGGGTTGCAGTCTATTTGTTTACAAAAGTCTGAAATGAAATCAAATAGATTTACTACTTTACCTTGTCACTTGTTTGTACAAAAAAAACTTTCGGAAAAGTCTGAATGGTTTTAGGATTTGCACATGGTTTATGACCCAAGATGACCTTCTCTTGCCTGATTTAATTGAGACTGCTTTCCCAGGAGCCAGACAGCATTTTTTCAGTACACAACTGTTGATATATATGACACCTTCTGTAAAATTAGACATATTGTTTTAAAACAGCACAGAAGTTTAAGTTGCGAAGGAATACACTACACTACATAGTATTTGTGAAATGCTCTGATTCATTGCTCCAAAGTATATATAACCACAAATAAATTATTATCAGTCACTTTAATACTTTTCTGATCATATAGAGACCTTTTATTTAACCTGCTGTCCTACAACATCTCTCCAACTTTACGTGCCTTACTGAGGCATTTATTACATTGACAGAAGTCTTAGTCATATCATTGGTACAAACAGGTGCTGACTTAGTCTGGGGGTTCTGTCAAAGCTCTTTCTAAAATAAGCTTGAGGAGCTCTGACATACTTCCCAAGCAACTCCACTTAAGCCAAAGAGAAAACACCTGCTATAAAGCAGCACCAGGTCCTCAGCACACAGGTCTCTGCCCTGTTTCCACAGCAGGACCAATAGAGTACAGAGATTACTGTTTCAATCTGCACCTCCCTACCTGCCTCAACTCACCCATCCTATCTTCTAGGATATTTGCAGGCCGAGTTCTATCAGGCAGATACTATCTCTCATTTGACATTTGTGCATGTCCCATTTTAAGAGGGTGCCCACATATGCCTGGGTGTGCTACTTAAGGAAACAATACCACCAAGCAGAGCTGTGTTCATCCATGAAGAGGACACTGCATTCTTCTACTTGAGGGGTGACATCACTCTTACTTTATCTATCAATAGCTCAAAAACTTTGTGTTTTTTACGTTCCTTTTTATGCTTTTCTACATACCACCTCAGTGCCTAACACCAAACAGTCCAATATACTCTCCTAATTTGCTCTAGGTGACATATCTGTACATGTTTGAAATGCAACAGTGCAGGCATTGTGCAAGATATATGTCAGTATTTTCTAAACAACAACATAATTCACTGGTTTCCATATTTTTATTACACTTCTCTCCACAGGGACAGCAGAACTCTCTCTCCCAGTGGGAAAATCACTCCTGCTGTTGGACACCAGCAGCAGTTCTGGCATCTAACACTAACAGCATTATCAATTTATGACTTTAGGAACACTACCAGAATCTAGTAGTAGTGCCTCTAATATTACAGATGGCCCATTTGTCCATTTTTTCCACATGGCCCTTCGTGTCTTTTCTTACAACCTTATTAGTGTTTCATGAGAGCACTTACCTTCTCTCACGTAACACAGCTTTCAGAAGGCTCTATCCAGCTACAATTCCCACAGTACACAAGCTGACACCGACAGAGAGCTCCTGTTGTCTGCTCTTCCCCCACCACCCCTAGGAAGATAGGCAGTCACCTCTCCTCTGAATAAGGAGCGTCAACTGAGTACCCCACGCTCTCCACCTCGGTGTGCACAGCTCTGCCATGTGCCACACACATCATGCACGTACCAGTCACGCTGCAGGGTCCTCTGGGCAGCCACTCTTCCTGCCTGAGCTGTTACACAACAAGGGAGGATAAAAAGAGAAACATTATGAAGGATATAAAAAAATAAAAGCCTTCAGATCCCAGAACAACCATGTCAGCAGAAGCACAAGTGAGAAACACTGTGCTCATGTCTGCCTCGTAAGACAAGAGATGGAGCATGGTGATGAAGGCAGCACGCTCTGCTCCAGCCTCACTGACCTGTAGTCAGGACTGCTGGCATTCCCTCACAGCAACACTTCAGCAATCAAATACAGGCATAGGTTGAAGATAAGAAAGTGGAAGCACCCCTCTTTTGGGTCAGAGGTCTTAAAGCAGGCTTTAAAAACAGTGACAGCCAGGCAAAAAAAAAGCATTTGCTGTAAGACCACACCTTGTAACACAGTTTGGTGCAACCTCCAGCACCCTAACATCATTTCTCTCATGTCCTTACACAAGAAGACACAAGCACCAGGATGAGCCAGGTAACTTCCACCCTCAACAGATATTCCAACCAATAAGGGACAGACTTCAATATAGTCTGAAAACATTTTTTTAAATGGCAGCATTTCATTGACACAGAAGCACTACACAGCGACAAGCGAAGGAAGTCTGATTCTCACACAGGCAGAGGGCTAGGTCCTACACACAAGTCAGCCAACTCCACCTACATCAGCTGCACTCCGGCCTGATCACCAGATTTTAAATTCATTACAATTATTTTATCGTTCTGCTAGCTTAAAACAAACTATTTTATTTTTTAACTCTCTAAAAATTGTGACCTTTAGTTTAAAATCTGTTACTGAATGAGAAACATTGTAACTGTTTCTAATTTTACTCAAAATATTTAAAATTACTGACGTCCTTAATCATATTTAGTACAGCAAAAGGGAAAAAATATAAAACCAGTTACTCAGAAAAAGAAGTATATATATTCTGTAGACTGCTCAACAGATTTAATTCAGGTGTGTTTTATGACTGCTTTTACTTCAAGATCTGTGTATATATATGGAAATTACTGATGAAAGAATTGCATTTATGTTGCACTGAAGTGAAAGTCATGCTGTGATAAAAATGTGTGTTTCTTTATACATCAGGGAACTAGAATAATAGGCTATTATACCGACAATATTTGATTTATGATTTAAATTACATTTATGATTTTCTTATTTTTTAATTTACTTGTTTGGGGTTTTTTAACATGAGTCCTTGACTTAAAAGAGATTATTTTAGTAAGTATAATGCCTAGCAAAACAGGGGTCTAGATCTCACTAATATGCTTTGAAGACATCAAATTCCCTGAGCTAAGTGATCATGCTAAGTGTATTTTAAGTAATTTTGATTTAATTTCTGATTTCTACAGGTTAATGGTACCAACCTTTAGACACTTTAAAGAAAGTCGTTTAGACAATATCTGAGAGTTTCTCAACAACCCTAATGTTTTGTATTTCTAATTTTTTTTCATACAAAGTAAACAAAGTTAAATATTCTCAACCACTTTAAATGAATAGTTACAACACAGTATGTTGGCTGTTAGTGGCTGAAGTCAACAGAGACAACTTTGCCCCTCTGGAGACACGCAGTTCTGGTTTTGCCAACAAAATTTCCTGTGCCACCTTTTTTTATGTGTCATCTTAAATTTCCTCCTTAAGTATTCCAGAAGGGAAGAGATAATGAGAAATGACAGGACAGGAGGAAATGTAATCCTGCAAACCTGAAGGATCCTTTCAGTTTTGAAAAGGGTTATTAAGGCCCCGGAATTAGCTCGGTAAAAGCATCGGGCTAATAATGCCAATAATCCCTGTGTGGGCCATTCCCTGAAGAGCTGGACTTGATGATCCTTGTGGATTTCTTCCAACTCAGAATGTTTCGTTTTTCTATAATAAAGTGTTCTTCGAGTTTCCAATAAAAACATTGTCCCATTTTCATGTGTGCAGCAAATTTGCTGACAGAGACACATGTCTGCTTTTTAAATAATGAAAATGTCTTCAACATGTTCCTGTCACTGGAAATCACTTCTTGCAGGAGCCATTGTCAAAATCTACCCAACATGAAGACTGGATATGGTGAGGTGGGGAGTATTGGGGGGAAGAACATAAAAGCACTCATTAACCTAGAAAGAATAAGTGGAAATATTTTAAGTATTTAAACAGAAACACTTTTACTTCTGTTAATCCAACATGTTCACTCAACAAACAAGAGAGAACACTGAAGAATATAAAAGCATGAGATTCTTGGAATTAAAAACGAATTTTAATGTTAGCATCAGAAGCAAATTCTTGTCTGCCAGATTAAATCAGAAAACAATGCACATCTCCATAATATTCAATATACATTTGGGCCCAAAAAGAAATCCATGTAGTATATGCAGTATATGTACAGTGTAGTGTATGGAAAAAGTGAATGGACATAAAGCAGCTGAGGCTGAAAAACATCAGCATCCCAAACTGATGATAAAATAAACCAGCAGAGAAGGTAGACAGAGCAAGGCTTAATTAGGAAGATGCAAATATGCATTTGCAAGTCAAAGTTTGAGAATGAGTGGGAAAAGGACCGGGTTTTATCTTTGTCCAACTACAAAGGGGGAGGGTTCCCCAGCTGTAAAGTCTATTTAGCAACACATCAGGTAGATTCGTGCAGAAGAAAACAAGCCATCTTGGGAAGAAAATATGACAGAAATAAAGCAAGTTAATTATTTGCCATGGGCAGAGAACATATCAATGTCTATGATTTAGTAAGTCTCATTATGTTAGAGCCTGTCTTGATCCAGAAGCCAAGAAATTATGTGACTTGTCTTTTTTCATTTCAATTTCTAACATTCCTGATCACACAGAAAATTGAAAAAGCAAACCCAGCAGTTCAAAATCCTGAAAACAATATTAAAAAGTCCTCAAAAATTATTAGAGGCATCATGATTTTAAACCAGCTGATTTTAGACTGCTGATTTATTAAAAGCCAGCCACGGTTGTACCTGCTTTCTGAATGAATCATGGCTATTTATGAAGACACTGAAAGCCGTTCTGAACAACAGGAAAAAAGAGCCAACAGTGAGGCAGACACAAAAGACCCAACCACCAATGAATCATTTGAAGGTATCCCCAATGCACATAATTATCATACCCATTAAGCAACATTCACTGCAATTAAGTATTGTTTGGCTTAAATCAGTTACCTGGAATGTCTTCTGATCAGGCCTGTTCCAATTAAGTGTCACTTACTTATTACCCTAATCATGCAGTATCAGTTCAAAGCAGCATAGTACAGCTTCACCTTGAAAGCAATCAGCCTAACATTTGGCAACCAAAAGCAAGAGCCCTTGAGCTTCCAAATGACAGAAAACTTATATATAAGTATAAAGCATCATTACATTGTCTTCTCTCATTTGCTTTTATTTCTGGCATCCTCCTCACATAATTCCTTAATTGCTACCAGTTGAAGAAGACCTGTTTAAAAACAAGAGAGATTAAACACATACTAAAATGCCACATACTGTGCTATTCCTGAAAAGAAGTGGCCGGGGAGAACAAGAAATACAGAAACAGCTGGACAATGCTTAAAACTTTCATAGAATCATGGAATCATTTAGGCTGGGAAGGACCATTAAGCTCATCAAGTCTAACTACTAACCCAGCACTGTCAAGTCCACCAATAAATCATGTCCCTAAGCACACATCTACAGATCTTTTAAGTATTTCTAAGGATAGTGACTCAAGCACTTCTCCTGGAAACCTGCAATGGTTAATAACCCTACCATTTGAGTTTAGCTTATAAAAATGGAAATTTTTATAACTCTTCTACCAGAGCACTGACTATACATGACTCTTTTAAACCTGTTTTGCCATTCTTTAAGTTAATTCTGATTTGTTACTTTCATGCTATACATCTCTTCTGTTTCAGAGAATTATGTATTTTTTGCTCATTTGAAACCTGTGTGCTTCACAATACAAAAGTGGTCATCTCTCTTACATTAAGAACTTCATTAAGGCACGCAGACGTTATTGGAGAAAATGTTGTAGATGGAAATTTCCAATGCTTCACAGTATTCAGGGCTACTACATAGACAAATGCATCTAAATTAACATAAATTAGGCACTTCAATGTGTACATTTATTTTGGCTTTAAGCTAGATTAACAATTAAAAAAAAACTTTTTGAAAACCCTAACCCATCAACAATCCCTTTTTTCCTCAGGCGATGTAAGTCCATGCAGCCAGCAGGGCTGCAGGGGCAATGGGATCCTGGGTGCACTGGGGAAGTGTGGCCAGTAGTTTGAGGGAGATGATCCTGCCCCTCTACTTGGCTCTACCAAGGCCACACCTGGAGTGTTGCCCCCAGCTCTGGGCTTCTCCATACAAGGAAGACAAGGAGCTACTGGAGAGGGTCCAGTGGAGGCCACAAAGATGATGAGGGATCTGGACCATCTCTCTTCTGAGGGGAGCCTTCAGGAGCTGGGCCTGTTTTGTCCGGAGAAGACAGAGGGGACCTCATCAATACATGTAAGTACTCAAAGGTGGGTGCCAAGAGGATGGTGCCAGACTCTTTTCTGTGGCTCGCAGCAGCAGGACAAGGAGCAATGGCCATACACTAAAATCCAAGTTCCACCTCAGTATGAGAAAGAACATTACATTGAAGTGGGCAGAGCACTGGAAAAGGCTGCCCAGAGAAGTCTTGGAGTCTCCCTCTCTGGAGACATCCAAAACCCACTTGGATGAGCTCCTGTGTCACCTGTTCTAGGTGACCCTGCCTTGGCAGGGGGCTGGACTGGATGATCTCCAGAGGTCCATTCCAAGCCTAATGATGCTGTGAGCTGGACAGCAGACAGGATGAAGGTACACTGAACACACCTGCCAATCTGTATTAACTAATCCACTAGAAGACTGAAGTGCCACCTACCTCTGTTACCTTTGTTATTTGAGCTAGTTAATGTTAAACTACCTCAAATATTCCTACACAGCACTACACATTTTAAGAGAACTTTATACTGAAGTCTGAAAGGTACCTTACTTCTCACATTCACACACCTTCAGAAAACAAGCCTTTGACAAATGTTACCCTAAGTCCTCTGGGCTCAGCTCTAAATACAGTCGTCACTGCCAAATCAGAACTCTTCATGGTCACTGACATGGTCCCCAGTTTACAGAGAGTTATTTCAGGCTGTTTTATCTCATGTAAGTTCAACAGAGATATCAGGACAGGCCTGTTCCAGTGTTCATTTTCAGCTTACAAAAATCTGCTAGCAAAATATATGTCATAAAATCAGATGGGGAAAAGAGCCCTGCACTGTGGAACTACATAAGAAACTGACCATGCTAGGTTTGTTTCTACAAGTTTATACAGAAGATCTTCAAAGTCCTGCTTGTGATTCACAAACATCATAAGCATACTGGATTAAAAAGAGACATCAGTTACAGTAATCAATTTCTGTGACTACTGGCAATTCTCTGCATAATCCAGCCTAGCAAGGTTTCTATACTGCTTTCCCTGAAATGTGGTTGCAAGCTGTCTTCACACATTAAGTATCTGAGGCATGCATGTCAAGAGACATAGATTCTTTTTGTTTAAGACTTGATTGCTCAAAAAGCTCAAAAATTCAGTAAATACTAAACAATTAGCTGCTAAAAGTCAGCCCCACTTAAGAAATATTTAAGAAGCTGAGTTTCAAAAACCTGATCACTCAAAATCATTACTTTCTTCCAAATGGGCAGGGGAAAAAAAATCACAACCTCAACACACATCTACAGAAAATTGATTAACTATCTATAGCTCTTCAGTGAGGAAAAATCCACACCTCCTGAACAAAAGAACCTCCCAATGTTTTCATCTCAGATCTTTCCCAGAAAAAGCTCCTCATTCTTATTTACTTCATACCTCTCCCAGTTTAGTGCTTTTACAGCAAACAGGCTGAATTCAGTGAGTCTCTTGAGGCTGCAGCTGACCCAGGCTACCACCCCTACAGACCTCTGGCTGCTCATCATCACTTTTTGATGATCACCCAGCATGACAGCACATCACTACTGTACTCTACCCATGCTCCTTCAAAATAAAGGCAGGTTTGCTGGCTGCTGTAAAGATTTGTAACAGTAGAATTTTTTCAGTCTTCTATTAGTTTAGGCAATTTTGAAAGAACCAGGTAAGGGGGCAAATGAGTGAGCAGCTAAGGCTGACAATCTGGATGGAGAGCCTTCTGTCCCCAAGTCACACTAACACAATGGGGCATCAAAGGTGAACAAAGGTGCATGGCAAGTTCCTTAGCACACCTGACTGAAGATCACACCACGCTGCAACCACTACAGGCAATCACGGATGCTAAAATACACGGATTTGACTCTTCCTTGCTTGTTTGCTCTTGAGCCTGTTTGGATAAAATAAAGTACTAAGGTGCAGATCAATGAACAGAAAATGTAACCTGTGTACAGGGTGGTAGACTATATCCTGGATAGTCATGACTCAGTTAACTCAGCAAGTACTGAAGTACTCAGTGCAAACTCTCATTGTGATACTGCAGCAAAAAAATTAATTTCAACCTTGAACATAGCGAAGAGAAGCAGGTAAGTAAATTCTTCTCTGTAGTACTGACAGCATTGTAGAGACCAATACTGGAATACCATCTTGTGCTTCTGGCATCTGATTTTCCTGAAGGGAAATCAAAAAATTGGAAGGAAAACAGAAGTTATGCAAATGTACTTGAAGTCTGCAAAAAAAAAATGTCTTCTGGTAAGAGTCTTTAAGAGGTCACTTTGATTAGCTTACAAAAAACTGGTGTCTTGAGTAAAAGCACTTTTTGTAGGTAGAAACAAAAACATACTGAAGGGCTTCCCAACCTACCAGGTCAAGTGATTAAGACAACCTTTGCCTAGAAAATTAATTCTGAACAGCTCTAACAACAACCAGGACTTTCTAAAGACAGCAAACAATGAGAATGATTAACCAATATAGCAACTATCAAAAGCATTACTGAATGCTTGATGACTTCCTTCAGATACTTATATTTTGTAAAATATTTTGGTCTAATAAAATTCAAACACTAAGCACAGTTTTCAATTCAAAAGAGAGATAACTGAATATTAACTCATAGCTGAATCACCTGGTCAAGCTCTAGCTAAATCTGTGGCTTTATGAAATCATATTATTTTCAGAACCAAATCTCCTCCATTTCCTGTACACATGCAAATTACAAATATGATCAGTTCTTAAAACAAATCTTAAAAAGACATCTTTAATTTGCTGTATATTTTACTGCTGAGGACAAGACAGCTAAAGAAGTTATCACCTTAGCTACCTTGGTTATATCATTTCACTCAGACAGCGTTATCTCCTTGTCTCCCACACAAGAGTCATGCTGTTATCAAAGTCTTTCTAGCTAAACAATTATTTCCTTTTATGATTTCTTCTGGCTGGTCAAAGATAAGGGCTTACAGTGAGGTTGATTAGTGTTGCAAACAAATAGGAGTAATACTAGAGCAGATATAACTAAGCTGAAGTAATCAGCACTATTAATAACCTTTTGATTTCTAATCAAATACAGCTCTGACTTTTGCTGCCACTTTGCTTTACATCTTCTAAACTACAAAAGAATTATTATTTCATAAAATATTCTCAATATGCCAGTGCTTTTATGCTCTTGTTTGCTTTTTGTCTTATACTTAATAATCACTAAGAAAAAATAACGAATCCATTAAAAAAACAGTTCAATACTTTATACTGCCTTTCCCAGTAACAGGATGTAATTATATACTGCAGTATGAAATCCTGCATTTTTTTTAATCTAGTAACATATCTGAAGACAATGAAGTCACATTTCTTAATATTTGCATTAAAAAAGAACCTAACACAAAGACACAAAACCAACCAAACAACAGTCCTTGCCTGAGACATACAACTGTGTCGAAACCCAGTTCATACAGTTAACATATGGCAAAATTATATCTAAAAATAGGAACCTAACATGTAAGGCCTTACAAACGTGCACTGCAGGTAGCACTGCAACATCCTTTCATAATCCTGGGCAATTACTAATCCAACAGATGCTCATTGTGCTGAAGTAATGGGCAATGTCCCTTACAGAAAACACATAAAGCCACTAGAAATACATCATCTCCTCATCCTCTGCAAATCCTAGATAGGCAGCACACTCTTCCAAACATGCAAAGCCTTTCACTGAGGCTCTCTAAGAGGGATTACATCCAAAGCACCAAATAAGTCCTACAGTTCAATCTACTCATGGGAGAAGCTCAGCCATTTCACGGACACATATGTTTGTGATCTCCACAAGTATAATTATTTTATAATGGTCTTTCCATGATCTTTCCAAATATTCTTTTTCTCCCATTAAAAAAAAAAAGGCTAAATATAGCAATCTTTTGTTTTTCCTGCTTGCATTGCTATTTTACAGTTGCAACAGTCTTAGGAAAGCTGAATGCTGCTCAATATATATGTGTATATATTATAGTTCATTCAGCTATGAAGGTTTAGTGGTAGTTCCAGACACCCTTCTGTACACTTGGGGTGTCACTGCTCCATACATCATGCAGCCCCAGCATGTGCACAGGAACACAGCATCCTTGCTTCAGGATGCTCTAATGAACAGATTTCCATTTCATATGACAGTTATTTGCAACAAGAGTAACATAAATTAAACAAGTTTGCTTGTTTAATTTTTGACAGCAATTTTCATAATTTATCACTTTTTTATTATTAATTTTTACAGGAATTGCTGCTGGGTTTTTTTTTTCCATCTTTTCCATTTCTTTTATGTAAAAAACAAGAACAAGAAGAATAAAAAAGGAATCACAAAACAAAAACTTTCTTCACATGTAAAGGTCTCTGTTCCACAAAACTGGGTTGTCTACCAGCAGACTTAAAAATAGACAAACACCAATGTTAAAGTACAAATAACTACATTAAACACAAAAGAGAAAACAGTATCTGAGACATGGTAAATATTTTCCACTCTTCACCTAAAGAATTCCTTTCAGAGATTAAAGTCAAAGATGAAGAAAACAAAAAATGTAATGAGATGTGTGTTAAATGTTAGCCCATACAGATATGAAAAGACTGTGAGGTGCCTTAAAAAATGGCAAGACAGCAATATTAATACACAACATGCACAAAGATAAACCAGTTATTTTTATTTTCCATTTTTGTCTCAACTTTATTAGCTATCATTGCAAAGAGTTAGTATTTCTTCTTTTCATTTTTAATATTGTTCTAAAAGCTAATGTGTGATTGAAAGGTTCTTTTTGTCATAGATATGCCCAAAATTTTCTTTATAATACTGTTTGCTTGGATCTGTCCAAGTTCATGTTCATTTAAAAACCCAGTTTATTTTCTAAAGGTATCCTCTAACCTCAGAATAATTTATTTTTTTTTAAAGTATTAATGAAAGAGAACCAATTCTTAAACCGCCCCTAATTAACTTTACTTCCCAAAAAAGCCACACATCTGTTTTCACAGCTGGACATGATTCAACCACTGGTAACCAGAAAAAAGCCCCAGCGTGTTAAAATATTCTAGCCAAAAACTGACACTTCAGCAAAGACGGCTACTATGCCAGCACAATCTGAGCAGCTGTTAGGACAACCTTTATTTATACTGAAAGGGCATGAAACATCCTGATGCTATTACTATTAAACCAGCAAATCTTATTGGAAAGACACCACTGGTTGAAAATGGACAATGCAAAAGCACAACATGCATTTTACCAATCAAGCAGATTATAATTATGTGAGAACAGTGGTGTATAATAATCCACACTCTACCCACTTTTCTACAACAGATTCTGCAGGGCTCAGCTTCTGGAAAAAAAGTTCTTTGTAAATTATTTTTAATACAGCTGTCATTATGAGCGTCAGAAAAATCAATTAACAATGCTGCCCTAACTCTTTAGGAAAAAAAAGGACTTAGATAAATAGAAAAAGATTACGCTATTTCTTTTATAGCATTATTCTTATTCTGTAACTGACATCAAAGAGCCACAACCCCCTCCTTTTTTTTTTCCCCTCCTCTTTTGGCTTTGACATCACACAGAGAGTAAAGTATTCCTTTCACTGTCTCTTGTATAGCTGGAGCATCCAAGCTCTGCATATTGTTATCACTTTCTATCCTTGAATATGAATTATTTTAATCCTCCAGCAATTAACAGTCTTTTGGATGAAAATAAAAAAAGGCTGGGAGTGCAACCTTACTTTTGTTTTGCTAATTTATTTGGTCAGTAGTTCATTTGCTCATTGTTGCACAAGGCTTAAATATTTAAGCGTGTGCGTGTCCTACTTACAAATTTTTTTTACCATTTTATGTTTACAGCCATCTTTTTCCTTTTCTTTAAACCTGGAGTCTCCCACCCTCAGGTATATTTCACCGAAGGCTTTCCGTCGTAATTCTGCATTTTAGAGCCTCACCTACTCATTTAATCACACAGCTTTTTGGTTGGAAGAAGAGCTTTTATGTTTTATTTGAAAAACAAATTATTTTTTTATTTAAAAACAAAGAGACTGAACTGCCATGGAAGAACTGGCAGGCTTCCTTTACCATGACCAGGTCTCCTTGGTCTCCTCACTTCTTTCCTGCTCCCACCACAGTTACCATCACTACTTGTACCCAAAGCATGGCAAGTTCTTGACAAACAAGATGGAAGCAAAGTTCTCTAGCCTCAAGACACAGCTGTTTAAGGCCCCAGCACACCACACATTCATTTTAAACCTCTAAGTAGTTCCCTTGACTTCCAAGTGTTTACTGTTCAGCAATTAAATGGTCTGCTGGATCAAGGTCTAAGCAAACTATGAGACAGAAGTAACAGGCAGATGTAAAAAGAAGCGTAATGAATGACAAGTCAAAGTTTAGCAGATAGATCAGTTCACAATTTGGTGTTTGACTCAAAAAATATATCTGAACAAAGAAACAGGGAAATAAATGAAACGGCTGAAATAAATTATCTTGTTGGAGTGAGTTTATGAGTTTTACAATCCAAATAAACACTGAGAATTGCGCAGTCCAGGGAGCCCATGACAACTGTGGATATGTTTTATGCAGCCATGCACACATTCCTAAAATAAAGTTCCATCAGCCCTTCAGGAATCATTACATCAGACACATTCTAATCTTCCAAAAAGTTAACTGCAAACAAGCAGTATCATAACAGTGACCTGCTCTAGCCCAAGCCAGTTTGCTCGGAAAGACAAAAAAAATGGGCCAAACAAATAAACAGACTTACAGTCAAAATGACAAGGCAAGTGAATTTTTACAACCAACAGCTGCCTCAAAAACAAAATTACGGAAAAGCTCCATCTTAAACACTGAGCTCCATGGTCTCAAAAGAAGGCTTAAAGGCTGAATACAGGACCCTGAATTGCAAGCTCTATTATTCCCATTCTGTCTTTTTTTCCCCCCTTAATTACTTCAATGTTTGGAAGAATGAAGCAAATGAGAAAATACATGATTAGTCTTTTTTTAATTATTAGAAGAATAAAAAGCTATTGTTCATCCGATCTACAGACTGATCCAAGTATGGCAGCAGACACCAACCTAAAGAAATAAGCAACAGATGAATAGAGTGAAATGCAGCAGAGTGATGCATGGGATTTTGGTCAGTTTGTTCCACAGTTTTCCAAGTGCAAAATAAGATTACCCATTTTTAATAATTAGACAAGAGTTGCTTTCAAGACACCAGGTGGATGAGAGCCTACACGATGTATCTCAATGGCTCATGAGTTTAATGAATCAAAGGGGAAAGCACGAGACAGCAAAAAGTGTTTGTTCAGGGAACCAACCCAGCAAGCTTCAAATCCGGAATCGGTAATAAACAAAAGGAGGTGATATTAATGGTAAACAGGAAAACTATGCCAAAAAATTAAGCTTTAAAAGAAAGAGAGGTGTAAAGTCTGAAGTACTAAATGAGACCAAGTATGGACTTCAATTTGTATTGTAGTAAGAGAGTAGGAAGGGACAATCATGACATTATGTACAATCAGGGCTTATAGCGTATACAGAATGGATGGATACATTGGGGCTACTGGTGATGACTGTGAGAAAAAGGTGGATTAATTCACAGTGACAGGAAATGATGCAGTGGGGACTTTAGGGTCAGAGCTTTAGGGGATCAGAAATAAACAGATATGCAAGCCAGTATGTAGAAAATCATCAGAATTTAGAAAGAGCCTCTTTGAAAGGAAGAGGTTGAAAATTATATTGGATTACTATGTCCTTTACTGGTTTGAAGAAAGTCTCTGCAATGGGAAGAGACTGAGTGTGATTCTGAACTGTTTCTCACACTGATTTTGTCTGTGGACTGGTAGTTTTCCAAGCACGAATAACTCTATAGAATACAGAAACAGATCGCAGCAACTGACAGTGGAAAACTTTCTTTGTGAAATTCAAACTAGGAAGCTCATTAAAGTACAAGATATACTTCCCCCTACAGTAGAGACTGACAGCATTCACTCATTCTAGCACCTGTAATAATGTCTCTTCTCTGTCTTTGTAATAACCAGAACATAGATCATGAGGTCAAAAGTGGCAGAAAAATTCACATCACCTTCAGCAGGCTTTGCATACAGCCTACGACACTTACTCTTAATTCTTTCCTCCTCCACAATTTCAATCTTAATCTACTAATTCCAGAGTATTGTGAAGCTCTCTAATCAGCAGCAGTAGCAGCACTATTTATGGTCCAGGTCTACTCTTCTGGAACATCTGTACAGGTGAATATAGCTGTAGAAGTATGAGAAAAGCTTCATACAAGGACGACAGAGGGAATCTACAGTTTTAAAAATCCATATATTTTCTGGAACGCATTTTGTGAGGGGGATGATTAAATATTCTATAAGCAATTAGTAAATTGTCAATAGAATTCAATAAATGTTTAAAAAAAAACTAATTATTTTTTACAATAACCACCAACTATTGCCATTTTGTCTGTGAAGGTTTGTAAACTATTTCCATTTGAGAAGTAATTGATTCCATTTTTATCATTTGCTCAAGTTTATGCGGTTGTTCACATCCAAAGAGATGATAACATCTATTTGCAGCAAATTATACATTAAATTCCTCATTCAAAAGCTGTAATGGAAAACAAAATGCTAATTTGTGCTGTAAACGGAAGTACAGAATCATAATCACTCATTGTTAACATTAGGAACTAAATTGCTCTTGCAAATAATAAAATGGGTTAAAAATGTGGAGAGCTTTTGCAAGCCAAAGTATCAGTGCCTCTTACTCACTCATGTGTTATTTTACAAGTGATGAAACGAACCTTTCCTCTTCATGCCAGCACAAACTACCCCCTTTCTGAGGGAAAGAATAATGGCCTTATGATTGCAACATAAGGGTGCATGTCAGGTGACCCTTTCTATCCACAAGTCTCCAACCAGTTTCCCAAATAGGGTCTTCCATGCACACTCTCTGCTAGACAAATTCAACTGGACGCAGGGGCCGTCTACAGAAGCAAGTACTGCAGAACTGTAAAACTGGAAGAGTCAGCCAGCTGGTGCTGAGGATACGACGAGGCCCACACTGCATGCTCTGCACCACGCAATTCAGGGTACGGTTTGGTTATTTAACTTCACCCTAGGGCTGATCTCATCTCATCAGCTGAATATAAATTTGTAGCTCAAATGCGTTGGGGTACTCCTGGAACATACCTCACAGTCCAGCTTCACCCAAAAGGAATTCTGATCAATTGCAATGAGATCATCCTACAAAACTAACCAAAGCACAGCAGTGTTGGGATGAACACAGCGCACTCCTGCCTCCAGGAAAAGTGCTAGCGTAGACACACCTCTCATCATTTTGGGTCACAGTGAGTTCACGTGGAACCGCAAATACCCAATTTCTCCTTCCAAAATTAGCACCAGTGTCACAAGTGTTATAACCAGAGCAAGGGTCGCTCTGCTATTAATCTCTCTTCACCTTAATTTTACCTTTAGAGAGGAGGCAGTAACACACAGCTATGTAGCAGAAGGAGAACCTTAACTGCCACTTGTAGAGAACACAGAGTCTAAGGCAAAAAATACTGCAGAATTATTTGGCTTCTGTCCTTTTTAGCAGTTTTACAGTCCTGTAAGTTTTAAATGTACAAGGAGTTTTGCTCACACAGCAAACAGACACATCATAGGAAATTAAAAAACCACCGACACATTAGGACTGTGCACCTGCTCTTCCACATTTCATTAAGCCTCTACACCTAAATGTACGTCAGGTTCTCTCCTATGTGCATCCGTTGTGCTGGTATCCCTCAGTGATACCTTCTGGTCATGGCGAGACAAACTGGATCACAAGCATCCACACCGCCTCAGGAACAAAACATTAAAAAACCCATTAACTTTTGGTAATTCAGATCAGATCGTTATGATCTAAATTATAAGTGCTAGATAATATGTTAAAAAAGCATGTATATATTTGTAAATAAGCTGCCATTTCTTATCAAGCCTTTCCTAGCTTACATTGTATAGCTCAAATCCATGTAAAATAGCTGATCTGCTGGCCTTTTTCAGTTATTAGTATTAAAAAATATATAATTATGTTATCAAAAAATGAAAATTGCCTTTTAGGTGACCAAAAGAAAGTTCCACTTCTTCATGTAGTAAATCATTTTACTGCTGCCCTTTTATATTTAATACCCTTCTGCAGTACACATTTATCTCTACACTAGCAAAGTGTACTCATTGATTTCCTATGGTCTCTCTGGAAGAAGGTTCTGCTTCCCTGATGATGAGTACAAAGGGTGGATGACCCCATTCTCATTCCAATGCAAACCCTGCACTTTTACATTTCTGCTTAGACCACATGAACATTTGACCAGCTAAGAACTCCCTGCCCTCTTCCTTCAGAACACATTGCTAGAACTACTGAAATTCTCTCCTGAACAAAACTGTATTTTTGAAAAATCCCATCTTACGTATAAAGCACAGAACTGCATTAGTTCATCACAGCCCTAACTGTAACTCACAATCTGCACCAGTTTTTCTTCTAAAATAAGATTAAAAAAAAAAAACCTTGTCCATTTTCTGCATGCACTTTAAACCTGTGCTTTTGTGCTCTACTCCATAATTATTTATTTGCTCTTCTCTGGGGCATGAGAAAATGGTTCATTCCCAGTTAAAACAGTGGGGTTTTTTTTTGCAAGATGAACCTGCCATCAGAATACACTTTCCAAAGCTACTGTGTTGAACGAGCAATTTAGGCATTAATCTCTGAAGGAAAGAGCATCGTGTTTAACAACGTTTTTAATAAAGTCCATTATTGTTTTTAATAAACTACATCTTTCTCATTATCCTATCATTTATCTTTTGCTGGGATGTCAAGAAAATAGATGTCTTCAGTTTCACTTGCATTTTTACTGCTCTTTTTTCAGCTTTGTGCACGAACACCCCTTGGAGTCAGGAAAACTTAAAATCCAGGATTCACTCACAAAGTATTTGCTGTTAATACTAAACCAGGACTGCATGTTTCTCTTCACTAATTTAATTTTGACAGCCTTCTTTTAATTTGCACAGATGTTACAGGCTCTGTTAATATGTAACTGCAGTTGAACGACGATATTATTCTGTTGGTTTTCACAACCAAATAATGTACAACTATTGACAGAGTCTTTTTCCATATAAGAAAAACATCTTCAAAAACCATAACGTGCACTGTCCAATCCTGTACAGATGGGTATCTCTCATTAAACACTCTCATACGCAGACATACTCAGTATATGCCATACACGTGCAGGGCATTTACACAAATTAATCTAGCATGTTTCCAAACCTGAACAGATTTCTTGTTCTACTACTCAAATAACATTAAAGAAAATAAAGTCCAGAAAATACGGCAACAAAAGTAAGTCAAAAAGTCTGGTCTGGTCCACTGTCCCTGAGAAGTGGCCACTGGTCGTAGTCTAGGTAAAAGAATAAAAATGCATAAAAGCAATATATGACACTCAGCTCAGCTCCCCCAAAAGTACTGACAGAAAGCTACACTAGAGAACTTCTGTCCCTGCTCATGTAAAGTCAAAGAGGAAACCCACAAGGCTGGCTCTTAGCTTCGTCTTTGACTGACTTACTAATACCCACAGAATGCATTTTGTCCAAGTATGCTGTACAATGTACTGCTATGTTTGAAAACACAGGACAAAGAAAATGGTGCAAATTACTAAGTCCATGGCTGAGAGTTGCAGGGGAAAACCTCTGAAATAATGGCATTAATCAGGCAGCATACTCCTCATTTTATTTCTACACTGCAAGGATTTTGAGGTCAAATTAAAATAAGTATCCAGGTTTATGTGTTAGTCATAGAATTTCTTCCACTAACTACATTTCAAATTATTTTCAAGCACTTCCCAACCACATAGATTAGTAACACAACAACATATCCAATTCTGAACTGGAGATTGAAAAATAATTAATACAAATGCTGCTGCCAGTTGAGCATAGACAGGCTATGCCGAAAAATATTACTGCTCTTGCAAGGCTGAATATCTCTTTGCAGTACTTAGAAACAGCTCCTCTTCACTCATGACTACTAATTAAGAAACAGATGTAAAGAGAATTTCCAGAAGACACATTCAGGAAGGTTCCGGCAAAAATAAAAAGTAGAGTAACAGTCTAAAAATGAAAAATACAGAATAAATCAACAGGAAGTCTGATGAATATTCCTTCATCTCAGTTTGACACACACTGGCAAGACAACGCAGGTAAGTTTATGCAACCACAGTTCAAGGTTCTCAGGATTTAAGTGTACGAGTTTGACTACGCTGGAATGTAGCACAATGGTTAAGTCCCTGTACCACAATAACTATAAAAAAAGACAGCAAGCTTCAGGAGAACAGTCAATCTTTTTGAAGTTATCCTTAGTAATGTGAAGTTTTATTTGAAACTAATAGGGAGCCTTATATTCTGGAAGACTATCTAAGAAATTGATTCAAAAGAGACTTCATAAAGTTTCTAGACATGATTTCTCCAATACAAGCTTTTTTGTGATGCACTTGGAAATTTAATATGCAATGGAAAAGCTCCTTCCAAGAATATTACCAACAAATCACACATATAAGTTTGTGCTTAAAAACAAACTGCAATAATGCACCAAAAATAAAAAGGCTGAAACACGTCTCTCAAACTCCCAGAATTATAAAGCAAACGTCGTATCTCTCCTTTCACAGCTGCCAGACAGTATATTATGCTTCTAGAAGTCACTGTTCTCTTTAACCTGACTGGTTCCATTGTTGAGTCGTATTTTGATTACTTATACTCTCATTAAAGCCTTGAGATGCCAGCAAAATATTATTCTAGTAAGCTATGGCTGTGCCGCTATTGATATTATACAAGGGATCCTTTTACCTCATATAAGATGTTGAGAGTGCATCATATTGATCTGGAATAAAAAACTATTTTTCCAGTACTCAACTCATCTTCTCATCTCAGCACTTTTTTTTTTTTTAAGTTTTTCTATTTGCTGTTTTGTTTTAAACAAAACAAATTCTATTTTGACTATGTTGCTAAATTTAGCAAGAAGAAACGGTTTGCAAGCTTTTTTTTTTTTTTTAAACACAGTTCAGGTAAAAAAAAACAAACATGAATATGGCTGCC
>VWZN01017710.1:171345-214253 GCA_013396955.1 Regulus satrapa | reverse complement strand
TCCCCGCCCCGCCCCGCGCCCAGCCCCGCCGTGCCGTGCCGTGCCGCGCAGCCCCGCGCCGCCAAAGTTGTCGGTCGGTTCTCAGCTGCGTAGGCACGGGCTCGACCCCGGCGCCGCAGCCCGGCCGCCGGCACCCGAGAAGAAGGGGGCGGGAAAACCGATGGGAAACTTCTCAAGAGCCGTCCTGACAGGTGCGATTTCCGCCGATTCCTCCCTCGGGGGGGTGTTTGTCTCAGCACCGGTTTGCGAGGAGAGGGAGAAAAGCGGTTTTCTTTTTTTTTTCTTCTTTTTTTTTAGCGTATGGATGATGACAGGAGCGGCCCCGAGACCGAAACCCGCCCGCTCCCGCCGCTGCCCCTCACGGGCGGCCCGGGGCACGGGGCACCCTCCCGCCCTGCGGAAGGGTAACACTGACGGCCAGATCGCTCATCGGACACGGCGAGGTCATGCAAAATACCATATGCATGATCTTACAGTATTTTGTAGGAAATTGGCGCAAATAGATTGGATTACGTTGACTCTGCTCCTTGAGTGTGCCTTATCCTGCTTACAGACCCAGTACCTCGAGCGCGATCCTCTGACAAGGGGGACCATTGTCCTCGTCGGCTAACACGGATATCACAGAAGTCAGCTAATTGTAAATAATGTGGATGGTGTTTGTTTTTCTTTTTCAAAATAACGGGTTTGTTTCATATTAAAAAATATATGGTTTTAACTTTTAAAAAATGCTGCATTTGCTTTCAAATCTTAGCTGGCAGGGAGGGTAGTTTGTTGAGCACCACCGAGTAGTCACAACAGCCCACAGCCATCAGTAGAAACAGTTTTGTGGCACAGCTGATCAGAAGCCCACTGAAAGTCCTCAGGTCCCCTCAGCTGACACTCCAAGGAAGAAAACACCGTTTAGTAATACCCATGGAATCTTTTGTCCATTCCATTTGTTGAGAAAACAACTGTGGCATGAGTATGGTAAGTATGGAATCCTGTGAAACACACTCAAACATAGTGGAAACAGCTTTTTGACGTGAGTTGACTTTTTCTAGCTAAGAATTCATAATCCAGAGGAACGTTTGTGACTGGCAGCTCTGTCCCAAATGAGGTCAAAAAGCCTTTCATCCTGCCCTAAATCAGGTAAAAATACAGCATGAAGATTCCCAGTAACAAAATGTGGAAATCAGGTCAGAAACAAGGTGTCCACTATGTTCACAATGATATGTTTCTCAGATTGCTCCAGTATTTGCTTTCAGAGGCTTCATACACTTCAGGCTGCTCATCAGTCACCCACAAAATTCAAGTGGCTTAAGAATTTATTTCAGCTTTTCAGACAGCAACAATTAAGGCATCAAATTCCTTGCCACTTCACCATCATTCTTGAATTTCCCTTTGTCTGAGGGGGTCAGTGTTCAAAGCATCTCACTTCTAATATTTTAAGTAATTTTACATTGCATGTTTCATCTTCATATGACGTCTTAGTGCATTCTATTCTGATTATACTCCAGCATAGCCTGACCTCTGAGCTATTTATTCTATTCAGGCAAATTTTGCACTTCCCCCCCTATCCCCCCAATATCTGAGGTATTTATACACTTCAGTAGGTAGCATTTTACCCTACTTCTCTCTCCTCTTGTGATAGATACACTGCCTCTCCCATGCCAAGTTCTTTAAAACTCTTAAAACAGCTTATGGGTTGTTAACTGTTTGAGAATTTTTCTTTTCCCTTTTTCCTTCAAACGTTGTTCCTCTCCCTGCTGTTAACTATGTGGTCTAGCTCAAAATCTCTTCATTTGAATTTCAGAGAGTTCCTCTGGGGGACCATCACTGGTAGGAGGTTAAGCTTAATTGCACAGTGATCAGTTACCAGTGGAGATCCGGTTGTAGTCTTTGCTGGTAGCTGTGAACTACTCCGAACCTATTCAAGGCATCCACAGAGTGCACTTCTGCTGGCAGCAAAACAAGATCTGAAAACTTACTGCTCCTCCAGACCATTCGTAGCATTTTCAGTCAACTGAAACAGCGAATAATCTCTTTGTCATAGTGTGAGTTAACTCACATCATTGTCACCGTGATGGTGGTGGTGAAGTAAAAAAACTCTATGCTACTTCTATTACTAGAAGTGTGTAACCACAAACATAATGAAATCCACAAATAGCTCTTGTCTAATATTCCATCCCAGTGCACTAACTGCTCTATGGAAAAGATGCTAAAAGTGTATTCAGTTCTGCAGACAGGAAAAAGGAAAGTGGAGATAAATAAACTCTTGTAAAGAACATGGAAGAATGGCTTGGTGAGGGGTGGAGGAAGGAGCAAAAACCATTAAATGCAAAAAAAGCAAAAGCCATTAAATGTTTGAATAACAGAAGTAATCTCAGGATAACCATTAATACTCCATCAGTGCTGAAAAAAAAAAAAAGGCCTGGTGCAGATGGAACAGAGAAAAATTACTCAAATATCTTCAGAATGCATAATTCTGTGCAGTTACAATGTGCCAGGGTACTAGATAAAGACCATCAAAACAGCTAGAAAAGCATCTTATTAAATACAATCTAGAATTTGATTTGCTTTGCTCTTTGCTTCCATGTTTTCGCCTTAAAGATTTTCAAAGTCTAATAAGATAGAAACTTCTTGGAGGAGTAGGAGAAGGGTGGAATTTATTCCCAAAACAGACATGTCTTGAAGGTAAAAAAGTGAGTCAGGATGGGACTTTGAAATTAGCACGGTTTTGCCTTCTCACAGACAGCAAGAGGCCGATGCACTGTGTAGGGTTTGGCTGGGATACAGTTAATTTTCTTTGCAGTAGCTGGTGTGGGGCTGTATTTTGGATTTGTGTGACAGCTGTTGATAACACGGGGATGTTGCTGGTATTGCTGAGCACGGCTGACAGGCATCGGGGCTTCTCTTCTGCTCCTCACCCCGCCCCACCAGGGAGGAGCTGGGGGTGCACAGTGAGCTGGGAGGGGACACGGCCAGCACAGCTGACCCCAGCTGACCCAGGGGGTATTCCATACCCTGAGGCATCATGCTCAGCACACACAGCTGGGGGGAGAAAGCAGGGGAGGTGTTTGGAGTGATGGGGTTTGTCTTCCCAAGCCACTCTCCTGTGTTATGGAGCCCCGCTCTCCTGGGACACCTGCCTGCCCGTGGGAAAGAGTGAATTAATTTCTTGTTTTGCTTTGTCTGTACACGTGGCTTTTACTTTATATGTTAAACTGTCTTTATGTCAGCACATGAGTTATCTCACTTTTATGATTCTCTCCTCCATTGCGCTGGAGGAGGGGAGGGAGCAAGCAGCTGTGTGGGCCTCTGTTGCTGGCTGGGGTTAGACCATGAAATGCACTGAGACATGACTGAGGCCACGGACTGTTGTTTGAGGTAATAAATAGATCTAGTATCACCAACTGCCAGGTTTTGTCAGAGACCTCTCAAAGAGGAAACGAGTATCTTGTTGTTACAGGCAAAAGCCAGAGCATCTTCCTTTTCTTTATGCAGTGATCTCTTTAGAAATTTCTTGAAGAGCAAGGAAGGCTTCTAGAGGTCTTTGGTTTAGAAGCATAAGGAGAATTTGAGGTAGAAAAGCCATTCCTGTGTAACTTACATGTTCCATGTTAGAAGACAAATTATTAAACAATCCCAAGGAGTCAGTTCAACTCAGCTTTACGGCTTTAATTTTTACAAAATTAAGATTCTGTAACAAAAGGTGATATTCCATGGCTGTACATTTTGGTTAGGTAGCTTAGAGTCCCTCCAGTAGTCAGTGTAGCATCTGAACTGAGTGCTATGTTCCCCATATTTTTAAAGCTTGTGATCATAAACACCTCAAAATGTTTTTGAGTACTGTTCTTTTCTTTACTGTTTTCACTTGTGTTAGCAGATGTGTAACTCTACCTGACTTCCTTAGTTGAAAATCTTTTCTCAGAGGAGAAATCTATAACACCAGATATTCTAAAATAAAGATAGAAGCTGACCATCTACCTTATTTTCAGGTTAAAAAAAAAAAGGGGGGAAAAGAAAATATTTTCTTCTTAGCCTATTCATAAGTGCATAAAAAGTCAATTAAGACAGTTCATAAAAACTGAAGAGGAAAGGCTTTAGAAGTCCACTGATAGGTTTTCTATTAGGCTAATACCTTAAAGCTTCCTTAGCACTTTCCAACAAATCATTTTATTTGGCTTTATGAACACCTCTGGAGCTAAGTATTACATCTTTTTAATATTTGAGGAGATCAACAGTGTAAGTACCAGACCCTTAGAAAAGTCAAGCAACATTATTAGAACATGTTTATAAAAGCAATTAGCCCCAGAGGAGTAAAAGCCTACTTAAAGCAGAAATAAGTGGAGATTTCAGAGTGTTTAGATGTCTATTTAACTTTAAAGATAACTCATGTCTGTAATACAAAAATGTAAGATTAGACATAATTGAGAATCAAACTACAAGTGGATGAGAACACAGCAACTGTGGTGACCTCTAAAACATCTTTTCAGTCTTCTTTTTTCCACTGGATTCTCACTGTATACTAGATAAAATCCTGAGAGGTTTTTTCACTTTACCATGGCTACACAGCCCAGTTCCAAGCTCCCGGAGACACCTGGAGTTCCCAGAACAGCTCCTGCACACTGGATTCAGCAGCCTCAACCACAAGAGCTATAGGTGCAGATTTTCCAATATCAGCACAATTTAAGATTATTCAAAATATAACTATCCTAGGACATCACTCCCAAACTTCAGCTACACAATACCACTCAAAAAATACTTGTGGTTACTGCACAAGCAGGTTATACCCTTATTTCAGAAAGTTCACTTACACCAAAGAAGCAGCTGGCACTGGCTGTGGTATCTCTGTCTCCAGTCCCAGAGCTGAGTTCAGGCCATAACTTTTGAAGAAAAAATCAAGGCCTGGAATGCAACTCATTTTTTTAAGTTTGCTATATGGTGAAGATTGCATAAGCTGTTGTGCTGCATCCAACAGTTAAAAAAATAATTGAAGCTAGATGACTGCTAAGATAGGATAGCAGCTCCAAGAAAAAAAAAAAAAGGAAGAGTAAAAAACTACTTTTTTTTCAGTGCTGCTACAGAAGAACATCAGAAATTACTAACACGGTTCTCTAAAGCCATCTAAATGCAAAGACCAATTGAAAATACACAACTGCCAAGAAAATGGTACATTTCTCAAAAATGTTTTTATCTCACCATCACTCTAGTATTTGCTTTGCCTGAGTTCAGATGCTTGCTCTTCACCCATGAGATAATTCCATCTAAGCATTGGGTCATCATGATAATTGAAGTTACATGAAAAAGGCAATGAATGAAGTAAAACTGATTATTCAAAAAGAAAGAAAAAAAGTGACAGGAGTTTTAAAGCTAGATTACATGAATTTTGCTCATCTCAAAAATGCAGGAAATTATTTTCCTTGAATTCTGCAAGATCAAGTGTGCCACTGATTAAAACTTTGTCTACTGAAGTGGAAGAGCAGAACACTGATGAGTTTGATTGTCCTGCAAGCAAGATATTTTCAATGCGACTGTTAACAAAATGAAGCCACTATGATAATTTAATTCCTAGTTCAGGCCTTCCAGCAGCTTTTCAACATGAGTAATCTCCATCAGTTCAATACCCCCAAAATTATAAATAACAACCAGTGAATACACGCCATTCAAATGTCAGCAGGCATGAACTTATGAGGTAGTTCATAACTTTTATAGCCTCACCACCAATTAACAATGTAAATAAATTGCTAAAGCCCTATCAGATTATAATTTCCCCAAAATAACATTCCTGTGATTATGTTTGTGTGATTATAGTTATGAAGTAACTAATCAGAGCTGGGGGGAGAACCCTAGAATAACTCAAATTAGCAGGAATCAAGATGGTTGGCTTGTCATGAGTCCCTGCCTCCAGTGTAAGCATCTTTCCATCCGAGAACCAGCCCCCCCAGCTATTCTGCCAGCTTTGGGCACGTTTGGTTCATCAGCAAAGTACTGAGTGATGAGAAAGGAGTGGACTCAGCAGTATTTTATTGGTCACGGTAAAAATGTTGTCTAAGGATGGATGTACTGAAAGGTGTGAGGAGATCTCCTCAATGCTCAGATAATGGAAAAGGCAGGAGGCTACACCTAATCCAGCACATTATTCCAAGCTCGTTGACACAGCAGTAGCACCTTCCATCACAAACTGCATTACAGATGCAAACAATCTTTAGCTACTCCTTTGGCACTATACACTGTGTCACACAGGAAGGAACGCAGAGGAAGACAGACTCACACGTGGTAGAACTTGGGGAAATTGCATTTAACTGTCTTTTGTACAATCTGAAGAAAAGCTTTGATCAATACAGAATTCCATTTTTACACAAGAAATACCACAAAGAGGCAGCAAAGCCTCAGAAATAATTGATAGATATTTCAAAGGGTTTTGACAGAAAAAACTGAGTTTGGATTTTTTTCAGTGACATTGTATTTGAGCCAATTAAGATAAACAAACCTTGTTAGAAGAAAACCTAGGCACACATTTGTACCAGAAATGCTTCTGCAGCTTGTAAACTCATGTCCTTTTCTTTACATATTGCCAAAATCAAGGGGAAGAATAAACTGTTTTTCTTAAAGCGGGTTTTTTAATATTTAAGGTTTTTTTAGTAGTAAGAACAAAGATTTGCTCTTGACTTTGTTCCTCATTTAGGAAGTTCTACTGAGTCTAGAAAACCCAGCATTTATAGACGTGTTTTTATGATCAAATTAGTTTGCTAAAAATAAAAGCAAATTAATTTCTGAGACCTCACTGTACCTAATGAGAGATCTAAACATTAGTCTCATATCAAGCCATTAGACTACAAACATTTGGATCCTTAAACCTTACTTGCAAAAATAATATCCATTAGAGGCAATTACTTTGTGAAGAACAAATGCGATTATGAAGGAGGTCTCAAAGTGAGATTTTTCCTGTTCACTTTTCCTTCCATAATTTTCCTGCAGAAACAAGCAGGATTTCTGTAGGCTGCAGAAGAGTCAGAATCACCACGTTACTGTTCAGCCTTGTATTTGAGAATGTGGAGAACAGACATTTGAAGTTTTTGGATTTACACAACAGCAAGTCCAGCAAGGAGCTTGAGAGCAAAAACACTTTAACACTGGCTTGCTTACAAGGAGAAACTGTTCACTGTCCACAAATTTACAGAATATTAAATGTCAGTTTTCAACAAACATATTGTGAGCATCAAGACTGGAATTTTAAATTCTTGCCAATTCTTGTATTTGATTTCTGGTCTTAATCAAGTTATTTGTTTAAAGTGTGGAGAAGTAGCTTAAGTATGTATGTTTAAAGTATATTTAAAGTATGTAGAAGTAGCAGTAATTTGAGTTTACTTACATTATATTGTATAACCAGCAACGCATTGGAACAAAGCTGTCAGTGCCCTCTCGGACAGCTGCTTAGAGAAACATGTCGTGACTCACCCTGCTTCAAACCTGCTGCTGTACAAAGTGTAAGGCTTTCTGTACAAATTGTAAGCCTTCCAGGAAAGGTTCAAAGGGTATTAATTTCTTTAAAAGAACGATACTATCCCTGTCACAGTAAAGGCTTATCAGTTACTTGTTATTCAACAAGCAAAATGAAACAACCTCAAAGATACCATTCTAAGGTTTGAGAGGTCAAATTAAGTCTGTGAGCCTTTGAAGTAGTACAGGAATTTTGATAGCAAACAAGAAAAACTTCATAAAGCTGAAAGGGTTGATATTTTTGAGGTTAAAACTGATTACTAATATAAGTAGACCTGGTTTGACTGCACAGCTGAATATTTAAACAGACAAAGCATTCAGGAAATAGACTCACCAGTAGCCCTCCACTCAATGGAGCCCGGTAAGAGCTGATGCTCTGGGTTATTGTTTATGCTGCTGGAAGCAATGAGGCTGGGAACGTCAATGGAATAGGCTCACAAAATGAACACGGAATTCGAATGGAAGGCAAGAGGCCTACTTCAGCTAAAGGAATAAGACCAACCCAAAATAACACATGTTTAAAGCCACAAGAAATATTTATTATTAGCATTAATTTGTGCTATGTTTTATTTTTCTATACAACAGAACTACTGCATAGCTTTCACAGCTGGAAGAACCACTCAGAGCTGAGATGTACACAAATGAAAATTATTTTATCATCTGTCCAACATACATTCAGTGTTCCTGAGAAACCACTATATTTGAGTTGAAACTGCAAGATCAAACACCTACAATCAGCAGAACTAGTCTTGTAATCGCTTCTACAGGAATGTTATTTTACTGCTGTTACCATATTTAGCTGAATCCCTTGATAGTGGAAGCTTGGATCTCCTTGATGCCAACCGCTTCTCTCAAACGCATCAGTGCCAATTAAGAGGCAGCCCAAGCTTGTCATTTGTGAAAGGAAAAGTGAAGAGAGGGGCAAATTCTCTCAAAATGGTTTCATTCTGGTTTTAAAGCTGCCTGTTTGAAGCTTAAAAATATGAGACATTTGTATTAGTGGGAAGCAATGCTCAAGTCTAGGAACAGTTCCAGGAAGCATACATACCCAAAACAAAGCTACTGGTGTTAGAGGTGCTAGTAGAATAATGAGCTAGGCTGACCACGTAGATCATTTTCCCCCTCTGCTTCACATAAATCTAATGTCACATACACAGTCATGAAGTTAAATAAATTTGGTCAGTAAACTACCAGAGTAAGTTAAATAATTTTGAAAGGTCAACAAACTACCAGTGTAAGATTATACTTCTAATAGTAAAATATGTTTATTATTAAAACCCTCAGCTGTTCTAAAACCAAGATAAATGTCTAATCTTCACAATCTACAGTAAGTGAATAAATTTGTGTACTTCAGAATATAACTCTCTGCTTTCTACTGTCATGGTGCGCTATGGCTTTTTATTGCTATACGTTACCAGAAATGAACTAGAGCAATCTGATTACAAATTAATAATTGCAGCTGGACTGGATGGAAGGAAAACTACTTGCCTTTTGAATTCTACTATGGTATCTTTTCAAATGAAACCACGACAACAGTGAAAGCTAATGTCAGCATTTTTGCTTTAAGCTGCATTTCTTATGGCAAATAATGAGCAGTTTCCAGTATGCACCGTGCAGCAGTGCAGGCTGCAAGTTACACATCACAAACCAATGCTGTGTCACAAGCCCTGATCCAGAAAGGGAGGTGGTGATCCGAACAAAACTGACCCAAGTGGTAATACACAACACACCAACCCAAGCTGGCCCGCACCAGCTGCTCTCTACCTTCCATCAACGGGCACAGGTACAAAGGATGAAAACATTCCTGTAAACCCCAAAAAACATCAGCATCTGTCTTTAGCATTGCAGAAAATGCACATCTCCCAAAAAGCAAAGAGTTCAGGGGCTTTTTTTTAAGCACGGAGTCACCACTTATTCTATTCCCTGACAAAAACTCTAGGTGCTAATCTAAACACAGTATTAACTGGTCGCTTCTTTGTATCTCCATAGTGAAGATACATGCCTAACCTCGTGCACTAAGCCATTAGTAACTACCTGTGTGCCTAAGAAACCTAAATACAGTTATTACTCCACACTGGTACTAGCCCTTTACTGCTCTGAGGTATTACACAGCAGCACAATTAAGACGGAAGACTTCCTCTTTTCAAAAAATATACTCCTTTCACTTAGTACTGTTTTCCTGTCATCTAATCCATATTCTGTATCTTCAAATGTCCCACACTATAAACAGTTTATTATATACAAACCAAGTATTTTTCAAAAAACGTCAGAATGTCTCTGATAAAAAGATGACTCTAGGTAAACAACCCATCACTTTTCCTTTCAGATTGTTCCAAAGCAGATCACCAGTCAATCCTAAGGAGCAGTTCCTCTCTACTCCAGACCACACGGGGACCGTTGACTAGCAGTCTGAACACTCTGAAGTGGCGCCAGCAAGGCAGGGAACACAGCAGGACAGCAAATGCTGCGGCTGCTGGGGACAGCTCTGCACTTTATTATTTGGGAACACTCGCTCCACAGACCTGCAGAAAGAGCCCCAGTGTCTTGTAGTCAGTTGTGGCTTTTCATGGAACAGAAGAGAATCTGAATTTCTATTTGACACCAGCAAACTCCTGATTTCCAACTTTTCCCCTTATTTATTGCTTTCTGCATACGTATGTAAGTATAAGCGGCCAGGGCTCTGATGATGGGCAGAGCTCTGAATATTTTTAACGTGTTTAAGAGAGAGGCAGTAACCTCCCTACACGCAAAGCAGTCTAATTCCTACACCTCCTTCTTGGTCTCCTTTTGTTTCTCTGGGCAACCTTTTTTGACATTTTTCCCATCAGAAAAAGAGAACATGGTTTTTACCTTTCAACGCCAAAGTTACAAAAATCCAGAGCTACTCTCAAACCCAAGTTCCTCTGCACGCATCTGCTATACCCCTGAGACAGCAGCAGCTAAGGAGGAGGCTCCTGATAGTTTCCCTGTAGGAGGCAGGAAACATCTTACTTCAAGAAGCCCTGCTGTCCCTGTCATTACTCCTTCAGAGACAGTGACTCCTTAGACACCTGCCTCTCCTCCCACTGCTATATGGCTCGAAAATGACATCAAAAGTGAGATTTGCAGTAACTCTAAGGTATCCACAGTGATTTAAGTGAGTGTGTGTTTCTGCCCTGAATGGCCTCAGTTGAGATCAGTACTTGGCAGAGAACAGACTGCACAAAGCCACTCTGACCCTGAGGCCATTCTCCACCACTCAATTCTTAGCGAAGGAATAACTCCATACACAGCACACACAGCCCGCTGTAAGAAAATGCTTTAGTCCTAAACTCAAGTATTGCAAGCGCTTTGTCAGTTCTTCAATAAAGGGGGGTGCTTTTCAGGAATACACAAGTGTCATGCAAATATCAAATGCAATAGGTTCCCCAGGTGTCAAGGCTTCCATGTCCTCCTGAAGCACTATCCCCCAGATTCCATCAGCATCCCAGCAGGAAAGCCGTTTCCCATTGCTAGCAGGAGGGGTGGGGGCACCCGGCCTGCTCTGTCCCCAGTGACAGCTGGGACACCACCAGCCTTCCAATTAAGCCCAGGTGTCACCAGCTTAATTGGAAGGTGGCAGGGTTGCACAGCTGTCAGAGGACATGAGTTTGGCTGGCAGAATTTGCATTCCTGGTAGCGAAGGCAGAGCAGAGTGGAAGAGCCCAGGTCAGCTGTCACAGCCGAAGCTGAGCTTGTGGGTATGACAACTCAAGGAAAAAGAAAACCACCAAAAACAAGCCTAAGTCTTTCCTGTGTCAAGTTCCACTCACAGCCACAGCCATCTGCTCCCCCATCCCCAAGGACCCAAGCTACAGCAGCTGACGCCAGCTGGTTCTGGGGTCCCTAAGGCGTTTCACGCGGAGAACTGCGTGTGGCCCTTGCCAGACCTAGGGAAAGTCGTGCAGAAGGAGGTTCTACACCCTGCAGCTGAAGGCTGCACACAAATACTAGAGCAGTTCTTACCTGGGGAGCAGCCGGTTTTCAGCATTGCACAAAGCAGCCCCCTCTGCTCTATGCTTACCACAGAGGATAAGCAAAGTCATCAGGAAACCCCACACATCCAGCCTGAGCCACCCTAGAGCAGCAATCTGCAAAACCATCATTTGCGTGTTCAGGAATACTAGTTTGAAATCCGGTTGCTTAAGTAGTTCGCACTCCCCATTTTATATAAAACCTCTTCTAACTGCAATCAGAAAACACAATCCAGTTCAACATTTTATGCAGAGTGAAGCTCTTTCCTTCCTACTGAAAATGGTTTGGTAAGGTAGGAAAGTCCAGACTCATCTCCCACTCCCTCACTTAAAAATCCCAAATCCCACTGCCTATTATAAATCCACTCAAATTTTAATCTTCTGACATTTTTATCTTCACTATTTTAGTTGCTAACAAAGTTTTCAAAACTTCTCTACTCCCCATCATATAAATAGCAATTTTTTTTTAAAGTTGGAACTGGAATAAAATCCTCAAATTATTCCAAGCAATTTTATAGCCCACTGCTATGATTTAAATAGGATAGGATATCCCAAACATCAGTGCTTAAAATTAGTCTGAGGTTAGTTACCAGCTCTGCAAACGTAACCTAGTTTTGCTTCAGCCTTACAGCATGACAGCAGCACAGCTCTCTTCCTAAGGGAACCAGTTTCAGCAAGAGCTGATCCAGCTGCTCTTTGCCAGAAGGACCAAAGCTCAGTGTATTCCAGGGGGAGGGAAAACCAGAAACCCGATCAAATACATTAAAAACCGCAGAATGGTTTGGGTTCAACCAGACCTTAAAGATCATCTAGTTCCAACCCTCCTGCCATGGGCAAGGACACCTTCCACTGGACCAGGTTGCTCAGAGCCCCATCCTACTTCACCTGGAACACTCGAGGGATTGGGCACCCACAGCTTCCCTGGGCAATACGATGCAGTGCCTCACCACCTTCGCAGTGACAAATCATGTCCAATCTCAACGTACCCTCTACCAGAGTAAAACCACTGCCCCTTGTCCTGTCACTGGTAAAAGTCTTTACCACAGGCCCTAATAAAAATCCTCACTCACTCTCCTAAAACCTCTGGAGGTATTTTAAGGCCACAATAAGGTCTCCTCCTTTTTTATCCAGGCTGAATAATACCAACTTTCTCAGCCTGTCCTCCCTCCTAAGAGAGGTGCTCCAGCCCTGTGATAAAATTTAACTATAAATTCCTCATGGGATTATGCTGTCAAATCATATGTCACAAAAAAGTCACTACAAAATTACAACTGTGCAGTGTGATTTGATCTACAACGTCAATTAAGCTATTGTTTGTGTTGATCCTAAACAGCACCTGAACATTGCCCAGCAGAGCAATGTCTACCTGGCCACACACACTTCACTTTATGACACGCTACTACAGTTCTGTCTGAGAAATATTTAGGGCTATGTTGGAAGAAAGCATTCTCCTAACACATCTGCATGCATTTTGAATTTTCCTAAAGAATTGTAACAGGTTTGCAAGGGATCAACATCGTATACATCATATTATATCATCATTGTGCTGCTTAAACATCTGTACTTTTAATATTAAAACATTAAACTACTGCCATGTCAATCAGAACAGCAGTTTAATGGGAGACTAAATGGGCTTCTCATATTTAAATCAAAACAGTAGAAATACTGACATACTGTGGCACAAAATTAGTATAAATAGACTTTATTGAAGTCAGTACCCTTGTACTGAAGCCGAAGATTGTGTCTACAGAAGCACAAGTTGTAACATTTCACAACTTCTAAAAGGAATGTCAACAATTACAACGATCATGCATACCATGGTCGATAATCACATTTTTAGAAGCATTTTCAACCATTTCTAAAGAAATGCTTATAACATTGTTATATATAGAACTACTTTCAATAAACTGCAAAACATTGATTAGCTTTTCCAGTATGAGCTACAGTGTCAACACAAAAGGGAGGCATAAATGTTTAATTTATGAAATCAGAATGGAATATTTACTGTAAAGAAAAATTAAAAAGCTTTCAAATAAAGGCCATTATTGAACCAAAGTGAAGAGCACAACTTGAACTTTGAATCCTTTCATCTCTTAAAGCTGTCCTCTGAATAACTTCAGTTCAAAGCACAAATTCAGTACTGTGAGTATTCCTTGGACTGAAGTTTGGCAATGATGCGATCCAACTGTCTCTTTGCTTCGCACTGTGGAAAATTGCTCATGTCATAATATTGAGGGGCAATTTTCACCAGCCTGTCAAAAAAGGAAAAGCTTGTTACTGATACTCAAACTTTAAGATGCATCTTACAGAAGTTCTACAGCTGAAGGAAACAAATTATTTTCAGCCCCTTCTGCAATTCTAAGGCTAACTGAAATTTACACACATGCACAGACATTTAAAAAGGCAGTGCAAGAGTCCAAGTCCAAAGCAAAAAGCACGCACACGAGTCTCAGGAGATACTCCTGTCTGGCCACATGCCCCTGACAGACTGCTGCTGCTGCTTCAGTACCTGCCATGGTAACCCACACAGCCAGAGCCTCTGCTTAATGTCAGAGTTCGTCAGCCACAGCAGTCTGTGCAAACATCCACTTGTGTCCGAGTACAGTCCAGCCTTAGCTGTTTTAAAGCTTAAAAACACAACCAAGGCCATAGGATCCTGCTTTAGGTTAGACGGTGTTTGTTGAAACAAGATTTCTAAGCAGGGATTCAAACACATTTTCCATTAATATGGTACAGACAATATAAATATATATGTTGTGTTTTCCAGCTTATGAATCTTTAAACTCTTCCTGCACAACAGTACAATTACAGCAACTGAAGAGCTTCCCATGTCCCCAAAGCATCCTACAAAAGTAGAACTTGAAAGACAGGCAAGATGCTTCAGATCTCTGCTTGTCTGCAGAGACTCAGGCTTCTGATTTCCTTGATACACTTAGCTGATGAATAAGTATCACGACATGGCAAGCTGTAGCACTATTATAACTTCCTTAACGTTTTAAGAAAGCATGAAATGCCGTTCTGAGCCTTCTGAAAAAATCAGACTGAAGAAGTCCTAGATCTTGGGAACAGAAGCACTGATACTGAGGTACTGGTATCTCCTAACTCAGGTATGCAAGTGTGGGTGCTAGGACGTACCCCTAGCCCTGCCAGCTCCAAGCAGCAGCTCCAGGCTTACTGAAGTCACTGGCTCTAAGTCAAGCTGTGCATGGCACGCAGAGTCCAGGCATCAGAGGTCTAAACACAAAACCCACAAACAGGCACAAGCACCCACAAAGAAAACCCTTAGTCACCTACAAGATCTCAAGTCCATACCATTGTCATTCCTCAAATCATTTTTGTAAAACCAGCTTTGGGAAAAGTGAAATAATTACCTCAACTTTAAAAAAAGAAAACAAAATAAAAATAAACCCAAAGAACTCTACAGTAGATCGTGTCTCTTGCAAGACTCTGACTTACCATTCTGGCTTGATGTCTGTACATGTCCGGATGTAATTCTTCGTTGTAAGGACAAACTCATTATACAGCACCCATTCTGGTTTGTGATCAAGAACAGTGGAGGGATGCAACTGCACCACCTGGTTATCTTTCACTGTTAAGTAATGCCCTGTTCGCTCCAAATGTGCCACCTAAATAAAAAGACATTTTTTTCATTAACACAGGCGATTTTTAAACGAAGCCATTTCAAGCTGATTGTTAAGTGTTCTATACAAAACATACTGACCCAACTTTCAAACCTCATCCAAATTGGGCACATTACTTGACCACTTCAACTATTCATGATTTTTTTATAGACACAATCAAGATGCCAGATGTTTTTGCTAACTACCATGGTAAGTGTATATTCCAATACACAGTTCAAGCAACATACAAAAATAATTATCACCCAAAGAGAATGATCATTATTAGAACAGCAGCAACGCAAACACTGAGTACTGGAAGGGAATATATACTGGACAGGTTTGCAACACGACACAAAGTCAACTGCGGCACACTACACACATCTGCTTCAAGCATTTCATTTGCAGTACCACTGTGGAACCAGTAAGCCACAATGTTATCCTTTTATGAGACAGGTCTCCCTACAGCAGGAGCTTCAGAGCAGGAAAATGTAGGTTCGGCGACACACTTGTGCTGTGACCTTGGTGAAAATCAATTAACCTCCCTCTGACTAAGCTGCTTGCTCTATGAAAGGGAATAATGCCTGCCTGGCCAAGATGCCCTGATACGTAGCTCATTAAGATTTGGTAAAGCAGACAGACCGTTATCCTTAGAATGATATCCTCATACCAACAGCTAATCTAACAGAACTAAAATTAACCCTTTGATACCAGTAATTGAAAATAACCTCATCTCATTTTATATACACACACAGTAAAGAGATTAAACAGCTTGGGCAATTGGCTGAAAGACACCAAAAATTCATATTTTCAATAAGATCATTTGCTTTTTTCCTTTAATATAGATTATAAACTTCCTTGTTTTCTTGAATTCCTAGGTATATTTCACTTTTTTTTTTTTTTTTGCCTAATCAAGAGCAAATTCCACCTATTAGATTAAAACCCCAGGGCTTCTAAAGCAATAGCTACCTCAAGTTCTAAGCCAGAATATCTCTTTACTAAGAAATCACTTACTTTGAGTGTGTTTCTCTTTAAAACATTATGACATTAACACCCAGAACATGTTTTAGGACTAGAACAAAGTATTTCAACAGTTTGCAAATTTTGTCACACAAGATTTGAGAGATAACACTATTTCCAGTCTGGGAAACCAGAAGAGGTTCCTTTAAATTGAGGTAAACAGCAAAACCTGCAATGATTTAGGACTAGTTTTATTCAACTCAATACAACATTTGTAATATTAAATAGCAGGATTGGTGCAAACCAGCTTAGACCACTCATCTGTTACAGGCCTAGCACAAACACCGCACACCTTGCCGTGAGATTATGATTTTCACAAAGGAAGTTCTGTTTAAAAATCAATGTAATTTTTCAGATCAAAAATACATATGCATACAAAAGTATCTGTTCTTCCTAGAAACGGGCAGAACAATGCATTATTTAGGTTTCATTCTAGAAATGTGTGCTGTTAAATTCAATACAATTTACTTTTAGCACCTCAGTCTCACTCATATATTAAAACAGTAAAGCCTTATACTCTACCTTTCCCAAACACAATTTCCTTTTCCATGTAATTTGTAATGGTACAGTTATGTTTCTTATTGACTTTGCATAATTCTGAAGCATACTCAAAGAAAAATAAATGCTACAGCAACGTACAGTTAGCTCTTAATTTCCAGGGAAGGACAAGAATTGGAATAACCCAGAATAACCTTAATTATGAAGAAAATATCTCCTTAGCCCGCTGATATCAGGGACAAGCCACCTTTAGGTGGTTACATACTATTTTGACTGGCTTCAATTCTGAAGTAACAGTGAGCTGCAGTATTTGTCCTTTCTACATGCTTCTACAGTTGCTTGTTGGCACACACCTTGGTAAAGAATTTCAAGATCAAGATTTTCCCCCCAGCTCTGTGGGGAGATGCACAGTGAAGCTATGGCTCCAGAGCAAGGAACTCTGATCTGCTGGGTGCTGCATTCTGCTCATTCCTGCTCTGCACTATTCCAGCACAGCTGACCAAGCCCGTTCTTGCTTCCACTCTGTAAGTGGCCCGCCAGGTCACTGAGTGGAAAGAAATTAGAATGGGCTCAGGCAGGCCCCAAGGTTGACTTAAGGGAGCAAACAAAGACAAATGGGAGGCAGCTTATATCACTCCTCTGAAACCCTGGCCTGCAAGCAATACCAGTGCCAGGAAATACAGGGGTGGTTGGACCAGGTGTCCTCCAGAGGCCCTTTCCCCCCAACCATTCTGTCATGTTTGTCAGAGAGCATGAGCTTCTGCAGAAAACACAGGATCAAACAAACCATGTCTAGGAAATTTTTGGATGAGTAGTGGTAGCAAGCAAAATACAGAACATATCTGAAGCCTGAGATCACCAAGGATCTAGGCTAAACATGACTCTAAAAGAATGGGAAAGTGCCAAGCCAGTCCATGTATCTCTGCACCAGATTACTTGCAGCCCCAGAAAGCCCACATGGCTGATGATTTACAATTATTTTTATGAACATGACAAGCCCAAATGGAAACAATGGCACATACCACCAGAGGAAAATGTTCACTTCCAGTTTTCTCCACTATTTTATTAAGAATTACACACCCTTCTCTAAAATTTTAAGCATGTCTGTGCTTACTTATTAACTATCATGTCATTGAACCTAGAGGGTGAAGTCAGGGGTCTTCAAATAAACATTAACACTAAATCCAAATGAACTTGAAAGGTAAAAAGCAGGAGTAGTTATCACAAGATCCAGCCCATTTACATTTTATACTGAGGCATGCTAGCCTTGACAGTTTAGAGAAATGATCAGTCCTTGTTCTTTCTGACAAAAAAAATGCTAGCATGCACCAAAGGAACCCTGGCAGTTGCCTGGATTTCTGAAGTTTCTGCTTGCAGCACACGCAAGAGTGTTTCTGAATCTATTAAAAAGTTTTACACCATTCTTTTGCATTCTTAAGGAGCAAAATGAATACTATTAAATGCACCAGTGACCACCTTTGTCTCATAGGTTTATTTTATTACCATTCTATTATTGTAGGAGCCTGATTAAGTAAAGACCTCAAAATTTACATAATTCCATACAAGAAATAAGTACCAAAGGCTGAGTAGCATCAGGAATGAGATTTTAATTAGAAGGCAAATCATCTGACATCTAACTTCCTGTACAGTATTGGTCATTTAAGTTTATCCTCTGTAGCGACCATATAGGCTGTGTTTGACTAAGTCACATCTCTAAACAAAGATTCCAAGCTTGATCTGTGAATCTTTCTAGCCCGTGGTATGGGGTGCATTAGGAAGAGCACTGCCTGCAGGATGTGCCACACTCAGCCATACTCATTACTCAGCCACAGTGAGGTCCATCTGGAGTCTTCGGCTCTGGGCTCCTCAGTAAAAGGGAGACATGGAGCTCTTGGAGCAGATCCACAGAAGGGCTATAAAGATGATGAAACGACTGGAGCATCCCTGTTAAGAGGAAAGGCTGAGGGAGCTGGGCCTGTTCAGCCTTGAGAAGAGGGACCTCATCAGTGCCTATCAGTATCTGAAGGGAGGGTGGCAGGAGGATGGAGCCGGGCTCTTTCCTGTGGTGCCAAACAACAGGACAAGAAGCAACAGACAAGCAGATTAAAGTTCCATTTGAACATGAGGAAGGACTTCTTTGCTGTGCAGTGACAGAGCACTGGAAGACACTGCCCAGAGTGGTTTCCCTCACTGGAGATATTCCAGAACTGTCTGAACAGAATCCTGCGCCATGCTGTAGTGGTTTTGGTTCGCCAATTTTCAATTTCCTGGCCAACACACCATGAATGTGGTGGATTCACTGCTGGCCAAATACCCATATATGCTCTAGAATTACTTACTCATTTCTTGCTGCAAGATAGGATCAGGAGAAGAGCAAAGCAGGCTCAAAAACTTTAAAAGCTATAAAGAGAGCTTTATTAACAAAACAACAACGAAGCAAGACTCAGAATAAAACCTTCAGAACGCTTCTCCTCCCCCCCAACACCCTCCTCTCTTTTCCCTCAACAGTGTAGAGAAACAAACCCTGAAATTTTTGGTCAGTTTACCACCTCTAGAATAGTCTTCCTGTCAGTTCACTTAGGGAAAAGAACCTCTCTTGACAAGCCATGGAGATTTCTCCACAGAATCAATTCTCTTGTGGTTTTAATTTCCACGAATAGCAGCCACCCAGGAATCTGCATCTGTGAAGCCCTTCCCATCTTTTCACAGCCTTCCCACAGCTGTGTTTATGGGCCATGTCAGTTCATGGGGCACATTCATCTCTGGGAACAGATACTCTCTTTGTCTTCCTTTGGGGCTTCATCACTCCCATCTCTGTCCCAGCTTCCCATAAAATCACAGCCACCTCAAAAACTGCTTGCTCTGCATGGATGCCTTTGCTCACATCTACAATTGAACATTCCTTCTCCCCAGTGCTTCCAGGAGTTAAAATGAATAAAAAGTCTGATGTATTACCTATATCTCCACCATAGCTTTACAAGAGAATTTCAGCCAAAATTCAGGCATCTCCTCAGGCTCCACAATCTGGAATTTGACTCTCACTGACTTTGGTGTCTCCATGTTGTCCTCTACATCTTTCACTCTGTTATTTTCTCTCACTCAAGAGAGGGTTGAGGGTCTGCTGGTTTTTATCTGTGCACTGAAAGGGTGAATAGCTCCCCAAGCAGCAGTGGAATATTTCAGGCCGTGCTGGGGGCTGGGCCATCACAGGTTGAAGGGCTGGTCTCCGCAGGGCTTAGTGTGGGCCTGGTGTTAATAGCCACAGCTTGGGCCCACCTCTGCCAGGTCCCCTCCCCTGCCCGGCCACTGGAAGCAAGACAGATTCCCTGGGTTTTATTTTTTTAAAAGGTGGATCTCACAGAGGCTGATCTAGCTTTCTTAATGGTTTAATAGGCTGTCAATTCTCCAAGCTAATCACCGATTGTTTTCTGTCGGGCAAGGAGGAAGCTCTTAGCAGCTCCTCAGACAAATCAATTTCCATGGGCTGGCTTTAATGCAAAACCAGCACACATGCTTTCTAGCACGACTCTGTCTGAGCAAGGAGGTTGGACCAGATAATCCAACAGTGATCCCTTCCAACCCGACCCATTTTCTGATTTGAAAACACAGGACTTGCTTCCACCTTCAAATACTGAATTAATTTTTCAACTACCAATTCTTGTTCTGTCTTCAATATTAGACTGAAAATACAATGATGAAAACCTAGGTTGGTTTTGACAACTGATAAAAAATCAAGTCACTAAGAGGAAGATGACCCATTCTTACAATATTCTGTCATTTTTTTGCCTATTCCAATTTGTTTCCTTAGCTTACTTTCTGTAGTGTAACTATTTTTTGCTTAGTCTTAACCACAGTTACTCTAGCTACTTTAAAGATTCTAAGCTCAGTTTTCAATGGATATCACTTTCAATGGATATCAGGGATAAGCTTCCATTAAGGGGTTAGCTATTCTTGTGACTTACTTTGATCCCCAGCTAACACTAAGCTACAGTATTTATCCTATTTAGATTTTTCTATAAAGTATGTACTTAGTTACTTAACAAAAGTAAGAGAAATAATCTATACCTAGTTCTAGAATTTTATTGCCAAATTACAACTATATTACAGTTGTACAGCATGCTGATTCCTCTCCCTTTCCAAGACAGGCTATGTTTGGAACAACATAACACAGAGATCAGTACTTCTCTTCATGCAAAGATCACCCTTGCTGTGTTTTACACACCCTTTGCATATTCTGATGTGTGATACAGAAAGTTATTTTAAAAAGCTTTTCATTAAAAGAACTAGAAGAAACCTGAGACACAGCTCAGATTTAACTTTAAAATACATTTAACTTCTTGTCAATATCTATCTTCTCAGAAGTTTTACTACACACAACTGCTGACAGTTTTAAACTATTTTACTATTCACCTTGCTTGTCTATGGCAGATTTACTGAAATTTGAATCTGCATTTAAATACGAAGGGTAAAGAGATGATTCATCACCAGCAGAAATTCCACATTTATCTGTCTCTGACACACAACTGGAGACAGGCAAACATACAGTACTTAGTACTGATTACATAACCAGTATTATTACAATAGTCAGTACAAGCCTATACTGCCTGACCTAAACCACAGGTCTTGATTAGTACAGAAAATTCTACAGTGAAATTTGATGACTGTTTTTTTAGGCAATTACCAAAGTATAAACAATGTAGCAAATCAGAAGTATTTCAAGACAATGGCTGCCACTGCTTTTTCCACTTTACAGTGCTTTTTTAAATTTGGAAAATCAACTTCCGCCAACTGTGACAACTTTGTTGCCCACAGACCTCAGTACTCGACATGCAGAAGCTATCTACAGTACATGCACACAAGTACTGTGCCCACACTTGGAATTCCACGCATGTTCTGTACTAAGAGGACAAAGATTGCATGCATTTCATTACTAAGGTTTTCTGAACAAGAGCCCCCAAATGCTACAGCCTGAATATTAGCTTGAAAGGGTGTAATGTGTACACAGACTACAATTTTAAGTACTTCAGCTGCTGGTAAATAATATTAAAGTATTTAAAATTTTTCTACTGAAGGTTTCTTAATGTGGAATTCAACAGAAGGTTCAGAATCAAGGTCAAATAGGTACCACACTATCATGGAGGTTTGAAGAGTTGAAGAACTCAGACAAAAATAGACTGAAACACTTTGAAGCATAAGAGTAATGGCTGAAGTGGCTTCCACTCCAAATACTTTCAACAGGTCTGCTATAGCTATCTCTTGATACACCCCAAAAATTCAGTTAGTCAGGGTGAGGGAGGCAGTAAACAACCTACTGACCCATGGATGCAAAAGGAGAGTTCTGGACAGGCTTTACTTTTTATCTGCATAAGCCTACTTACCACTCTATTCACAGCAAAAATATTAAGTCAGATCGTGCAGCTCCCCATGCATAGGAGTAGATATTTTCTAATAGAAAACACCAATTAGAGGTAGAGTTCCACTCTGAGTAACATAAAACAAACTGAGAGCACACCAACTTCCAAGTACATGGCCTCCCCACAGATCCAATTAAGTGAAAGAAGGCATGGGGTAAAGCGCCAAACAAAAAAGCAGCTGTGGCTCTCAGACCTGCCTGGGGATCAAAATGGAACGCTGGGCAGAACTGTTCTTTGTCCTTCAAAACATTTCCAGAATTAACGGTATAGGTGGGAATGTGTTCCGAAGCATTTGCCAAGAAATATGCAGAAAACATGTCCCAAATTCAAGGACTGAACACAGGTACAGCCTACTTGTCTGAAAGGTTACAGCGAGTAAGGCTTTAGAACCATTCAATTATTTAAAAGCAGCCAACAACCTTAATCTCCCATTTGCATTTTACAGTGAAACGCAGCTGCTGACATTGATATTTCTGTATTCTGAAAACCCAGGAAGACGTTTCTGCTGCGGACTGGCTGGCTGAGCCCTGGGGCAGCTCTTGGCAGAGGCGGTTTAAGGATGGGGTGCCCAAGCCCGTGCCCCAGTTTGGCTGTCAAAGTGCAGAGCTTGCCAGGCCCTTGCCATCTTCACCTGCACAGCACTGACAGCTGGCAGGTGTCTGTGCCTGAACACACCAGAGTGCAGCCCAAGGGAAAAGTTAGGAAATGACATGAGCACCCGTCAGCCTCTTAAAGGTAACAAGACTGCGCTCTCCAGAAGTGAGGCGTTAGACTCTAGCAGAGATGGCGCAGAGAAATGTCAAATTCTTTTTTGCTAAGAAAAGCATTATCACAACAGTCCCACAAAAGTCAGTGAGGATGAAGATGTACAGTTTATATCTGCAGGATCCAGCAAAGACACTCTAGCAGTCCTAAGCATGACTGTTGAGGAGAAAAAAACACAGAAGGACAGGACTAGGGGAAAAAAACATCAAAAAACAAACTAAAACACCAAACAAAAACCCAAGCAGCCTGCATTCTAGCTTGGGGCATGCTTCACCTGAACTGCAAAGCATGCAGGTGGCAGCAGTGGAGACTGCCTTCCACAGCATCCTGGCCCAAGTGGCAAATGCATTTTAAACAGTATACATCTTGAGATTACAGAAGTGCTCCAGTACTCCAGCATCTAACTCATGTAATTGCAACATGAAATATAAACATGGAAAATATACAGAAGAAAAATACTCTTTCTGTAAAGATCACACATTTGTCCAATTTATATACCGCTATACTTCCCCTTTTGGTACCAGATTACAAATAACTGTAGAATTACATATTCTGCAGTTACTTTGAAATGTTTTATGGAGTTACTTCCTTAATGGTAATGCCAGAAAGGAGACTTTGATACACTGCTAAGATTGCCTATAACTCTTTTTCCATTTGATTGAAGAATGTGCTACTTGAGTCATCACCCTGCAACCTGACAGACTTCACTGCAATATAGTTAGCCACGTGTAATTTAAGTAACATTTATTAAGCTTTAGTAAATTATAACGACGATACTAACACTATGAGCCACATAAACACTGAACTAATTTCCCTGTGAGAATACACACATACCTGCATGAAATACCCAGTAACTAATGCCTTTCTTATGTTGATGTAATAGTCTCGGCTGGTAAAATCTGTGCTTCTACGAGGCAAATTAAATCTATCCATGATTCGTGACAGCTGTTGGCGCACATTGTCTGCAGACATCAGGGACCTGTAGTTAATGAAGTTGTCATAACACCACTGAACCGACTCATGATCTGCAACATTGGAAAACATGAATCAAAATTAGAACAAGTAAATAAAATAGCAACTAACCGATTCATCAGTTAGATGAACCAGAAAAAAATATCCATAAACTCTTATAAATGGTAACAGCTCTTGGTTTACTTAGTCCATTTATTGCACTAGGTAACTTGCCAAAACTTTTCTATTCAGGAAGTATGTGGTCAGGACAGAAGAAAAGCAGGGATTTTTTCCCCCCACCAATATAACATGAACACAGTCACTGCTGTTTTACTGAAACACCACGCCACTAAATTTTGGACACTTAAAATATCCTGCAACTAGAAAATACATCTTCCAAACCCAAAGTGTAAGACATAAGGCGTTGTCAGGAACACTGCACGGCCTTTAACTGCCCCACGTAATGAACATACAAGACAACTGTACGTAACTACGCTGTATTTGAGAAATGAAACCCTACATAAATTAAGCACTCGAGTCTATACAGGCTGTTCTAAGTGTGACACACGTCACAGAGGTTTAAGTAAATGTGACTGGTAAAATACAGCCACCGTAACAGAACTCTGTACTCTGTTCCTACTGCTGATAGCTATGAGAAATTTGATGAAACAGCAAGCCACAGCCATTCTGTCAGTATAAATACCTGCATGTTTCACAACAAGAAACCCATTTTTCCCTAGCAATTCTGACTTTTCAAGTAATGCTCTTCTTATCTTTGTCAGTTTAATAATCGAACAAAGCCAGCCTTAAGAATTAAAACTTAAGGTAACTCTCAGAAAGAGGAGACTCCTCTCAATTTGCACTGAAAAGAATGAAGGTTATGGAAGCTGAGGTAAGTCCAAGTTCTTCCTTGTGCTTTACCTTACAGAATATATTTTAAATGAGGTATGAATGAAGCTGTTGTACAGTTAGGATTCTACTGTACTGTACCATAGCATACTACTTTCTGAGGTGCTGAACTATGCATCACAGATAACCCATAGATGTTTTATACTGTTCTAGATACAAACAGCAGTAGCATTTGGTCTTTTGATCCCAGAAGTCAATTCATAACTTCACAAGATTATTCCTGAAATAATTCCATCCCTCAGTAACCTGAGTATTAAAGCAATGGTTTCCAGAAACATGCACAAATTGTCTGTCAGACATTCTGGATCCTATTAATGAAAAAGCTAACAGGAAAAAACAAGCAACACATGTCTTTAATTTACAGATGCTTAACAAAAGTTTCCCAGTTATTTATCCCAGTTTGCACTGTAAACTGAATGCATCTGTTTGTACTTCTGCACTTATTTTGGACTGTCACATAATGGTAGTGTTAGAAGGTTTCAATAAAAGACTTCTAAATCAAAACTAAATGTTTCAATAGAGCATTTTAAAATCAAACCAAATCTAAAATATAACAGAAAGGGGCATTAAAAGCTGCATTTCTTTTTACTCAGGGTATTTTGTTTGCTAACAGGAAAGTATAACTGGAGCACCTAAGTTGACGTGGCTGGCAATCTTTTTATTTGCTACTAATGTAAGACCCTGTTAAAAAAAAGTGGGTCATTTTCTCATTTCTCAAGAGAACTCCTAGCTTCATCTGTTCATTCTTATCTTCTTTAAGCTGCTAAAATATACTGCAGCTATGTTGAAAAGCATAATGTATTTTCTCTAAGTTCCATGCACAGAAATTACATAATTGAAACATATGTATTACACAGGTCTTCCTTACCTCTTATTGATGCAACATCCCTTTGCCTCTCAATCTATTGCAAAGCTTTATTACAGAATTCCTAACTACATTAAGAAGATAGGATTAATAAGGTTTTTGTTCTAGGAACATATCCTTCTCCAAATTCACAGCATTCTTCTGCACTGCCCTGAAAAATCACTAAGCAATTATGCAGATTTTTTTATAATTAATGTTAGATAAACTTCCAATATTTCTTAATTACAGGAACACTTGCTTCCTTCTGTCCAAGGTTACCCAGCATTGATTTAAAAGCCTGGCTTGTTTGCATGCTCATCAGTTTATTACGAGATTGCTTGGGTAGTTTTTCGTTTTTGTTTGACCCCCAAAGGAAAGCAGCGCTTAAATAACAAAACCCAAGCCTTTCAAGTGTCCTTGGAACAAGTTGGCAGCACAAAGCATAACAAATAATTTTACTAAAACAGACACAGACTTACTTTGCTTGAAAGCGTGGTAGACATTCAGCAACGTCAAATGATCTCCATCTATGTGGGCAAACCTCATCTTGGCTTCATCTGCTGCTTTCTTTGCTTCCGTGGGGCGAACAAAACACTGTGGGACTAAACAAGGTTGGTATGGGCCCAACACAAACGCCCATATCGATGAGTCACGCATTCACAGATAGAGGAACAAGGCCTAGCTAGGTCAGTTCACAGAGCATAGGGCAGGGCAGGATGGCCTCCAACTGCATCTTGGACTGTTTACTACCTTGATTTGGTACATCAACACCTAACCACATCTGTAAGACAAGAGGGTTTCAAAGCTACAGAGTACCTGATTATTTTAATAGAATTATATGTATGCATCAAAATCTCTAGTCTGAAGGCCATCAAGGTTACCTACACAGACTGGAAGACTAAACAGTTCTTAGTCCAAATCCAGTGCTGATAGCTCCACCAGGAGCTAGTACCCCATGGAATGAAACACTTGAATTGCAAATCTGCTTCTTCAGAGAGCACCTACAGACAAAGTAAATAGTTCCGAAACTGCAGTGTACTAGCACAGTCTAAACCAACTTGAGGTTTGATTATCACAAGTCTGTTACTAGACAGAGCACACCAGTCAAGTCTCTTTCCATGGTATTGCTATCAGCACTGGTATACAGAAACATGTGAACAAAGAAGGTATTAATAAATCTAAAGGCTGTGATGGTAGCGGTAGTGGTGGAAGGTTAAACTGTCCTTTGGCACTACTTCAAATAAAAAAATATGTATCAAAAAATGCAACATGATGAGCTTTCTCTAGCATTATATTCTCTTACAGACATCTGACTTCCATCCAAAAATCATGTTTCACCATTTCTTTTCCAGACACAAACTAGAAAAGACCATAAATAGCACTGCAGCCAACTTAATTCACGGTCTGTCAACATTCTAGTATGTTGTAAGATTGATATCAATCCACAAGATCTTTGAAGTAGTTACAAGAGATCTGCTGGAGCAGGGAGGTTGTACAGGGTCACCCACTGTGATTCCTTCCAACCTTACCCATTTTGTGATTTACTTGATAGAGATATACAGAAAAGCAATCAGTTTGGTTTTAAGTAAGTGTAATTTTTAGGAGGTTAAATTTCAATTAAACTAATTATTAAATACTGAAAAATCTTTATCTTTTTCCAGCTGCTTGGGACTATATTCGTTTTCTCATTAACTGAAGCCCTGCAATCACACGAGAACACCTCTTTGCATATGACATATCCCTGTAAAAATGAGGGCTTTAAGTGTTGTTTTGAGTTAGTTTTTCTTTATTCTTAAATTTGCATAAAACCCCCAAAGCACTATATATTGGGAACTAAATACAAGATGCCACTTGAGAAAAAAGAAATCATCATGGTAACAAATAAACAAAGAGTGATGTATTAAAGAAAATGGAAATGCAGGTGTGAAATAAACACCCTGTATAATGGGTCCTGCATTTGAAAAAAAGAGGTAATGTCAAGTGTATTTTAATTTCTAACTCATACTAATAAAAGCAAAATACAAATTATTCTTTCACTGTCTTATCTCAATGTTTCGAAAAGTAACAGTACTTTCCATACCACAGCATGACGCCATAGCGCTTATGAAATGCAGTATAATAATTTAATCTGTTCATTTATTTAATGCTATTTTTGCTCTTTTCTGTCAACTAGTTTCCCATTCAGTCCAAACTAAATACATGGACTGCTATCAACCACCTGAAAATCTTTATGTGCACTTAATGCACCAAAACATACTATTATGGTGCTAGTTTAAAGTGCTTTCTTTGGGAAACAGCCCTCACAAACACCAGGGCTATGGATGCTTTAAGAATAGTGTTTTAGTTATGATCCATACATTAACCAGCTTCAATCCATTCTTTATTTTTCCCCCAAAATTTATTTATCATTATGTTAATTGGTGTTTAAAACAAAGACAGTATCATGGCCTGGGAAAAGGTAAACTGAAAAAGGAGTAAGGCAAAGGCCATGGACAAAAACACTAAACTGACTTACTCTGTAATAGATTCTGGGGGGAGAAGGGGGAAGAAAAGATAAAGACAGGCACCAACCTACCACCACCTCCGCAATTAAGTCTACCATTTAATTAAAGAAAAATATTATGACTCTGCCCTGCCCATCTGCTCTGAGTCTGAACAATCATAACTCTGAAACAAACATTTTTACTTGTTCTTAAAAACTTTCATATAAATATACCGCAGCACTAAAGTGAATCAACATATTTTACACTTAGTCAAAACTTTTTTCTTTTCTCTATCCAACCACGTTAAAGCATGTCAGCAATACACCTGCACTGTGGAAAGCCTGGTAAATTACCATAGCCCAAAGACAATAGAGTACTTATGAGTAAGAACACCCCCGTTTTCATAACAGATTAAAACCTGCTGCTTGCCCTATAACCTCGAGCTATAAAATAAAACAAAGTCACTTGTACACAATTGGGAAATTAAACACAAGGTTTGTATGGTAACATTTGGTAGCATTTTCCTGTCAGCAAGCAGCTCTGCTCCGACACAGAGCTATTCACGTAACAGCAGCAGAGTACAACTGCACACCTCGGTTAATTCTGATAAAGATACACCTTCCTTCCAAGCTTATTCTTCCCTTTGAAACTCCAGTTTTGCAATTTAATGACTGAAAAATTTATCATGTACAAGCTTATAATTTAATATAAATTATACTCTAATCCCTTTGGGAAGACTGATTTATCAAAGTGCAGAAGAATGCACAATACAAAGTAAGATTTTACTGCTTTAAAAAAATCAGTGGCTGAGATGACATTTCTGGGCCTGATTATGAACCTAAAGGGAAATTTCTGTTCCACTAGCCTGATTCTCTACCCCCAACAATTCAAATATATATACTTTTAACTGATGTTAGGAGCAAACTCTTAGATCATTTTATACACTACTTTTCAACATTACTACTCACTAGCTTCAAGGTCTCTACATAAATCCATAATAACTGAACCCATATACGAAGTCATAAAAAGCAACTCTAATTTTATCAAAAATATATTGTTATTTTTCTGATGTGGGAAAATTAAATTTTCCCCAAACTGAAGATCTGCAATTTGTTTAGTTTCTCTTTTCCTGCTATTACCTGACAACATGGCAGTAATAGATAGGACCTCATTAGAACAGTTGTAGTCACAGCTTGCAATAACCATTTTAGCCAGCTGCGGATCCAATGGAAATTCAGCCATCATGGATCCCAACTCAGTCAAGTCTCCATCATCATTTAAAGCAGCCAGATAATTCAAAAGCTCTAAGGCTCTCATCAGAGTTTCAGGAGCTGTAAGAAAAAAATATGTAAATTCCCACATTAACCAAACGGCTGTGAATCAGCAAAAAACGAGGAAGCACAGACTTATTTGGCATCTTTTTTCTTTTTTATTCTTTTCTCCATTCACCAGCATCCAAATGCAAAACTGTTACCAAATCCAGCAATGCACACCCACGAATGAATGGGGGTGGCAGGGAGGGAACATTTATTTAGAAAAGCTTTAAACTTAATCACAAGCTTTGAATATTTGAAGATTACTGCTTTTCAAAATTCAGACAGCAGTGGCATTGTGAAATATTCAGCATCATTAATACCACTTCTCCCTACAGATATTTTTTCATCTGTTCCACACTAAATAGATTAATAGTCCGAAAATTTCAGCCATGTCAACTCTAGCTACCTACAGCTTTTCAGAAAGCCAGTAAAAATGTTCTCTTTATCTTGCAAACTCAGTCAGTATTAACCCAATAAGAAAAATAAAAGGAAATCCAAAAGTCTTTCAGCTAAACTATCATACATGTTGCACAGAAAAAATAATTTAATTGTTCTGTACACAAAAACTTTTAAAACTTCACCTATGTCTGTAAGATTTTTATTTTAGGGGGAAAACAACTAACTCACTCTATTTATATAGGTGACTGATTTACCTTTTTGATTAGCAATAAAACCCAGTTATTTTTGAAGCATATATGAACATTTAACAGTTGGACGAAAGATACCTAAACTACAGTTTGAGCCAAACCATTGTACTCAGCTTTTAAAAAGCCAGCCCATTTTATTTACAAACAGTTGTTAACTGACTGCACAATTAGAATGTGTAAACAAGACGGTACATAAAAAACCTCAAATAACAGATTTTCTAATGCAGAGAATTTTCTCTTATTCTCTGAAGGCAAGGGGCTTTCAGTAGCTTCCTTGGTTCCACTAAAAGCTCTTACACAGAAATAAAAAACTTGCTTGGATATGATATAGAGCACTAAATTTCAGGATAAACAAAAGACATTCCTTATAGATTACAATTTAAAAAAAAAAAAAGAAAAACAGAAAAAACCAATGAGAGAATTTATTCCATGTTGGCATTATTAGTAGTCACAAAAATAAAGATTGGAAAGATGGAAAGAGATACCTGGAGGATCCATAAAATCAAAGTGCACCAAATCATCTATACCAAGCTTCTTGAGCTGTAATACTACAGATCCTAAGTTAGACCTCAAAATTTCAGGGTATGTGTTGTCCTGGGGGGATGAGGGGGAAAAAAAAAAAAAGAAAATTTGTAACACTTCTTCCAGACACTTTATACTACAGAAGCATTCAAATTCTAATTCTGTTTAATAACACAGCACTCAACAGCCTGAATAAGACATTCTTCTAAACATAATGGTTAAAAACCACAACCTTACCTGCATTTCAGTTTTGTAGGCTTTCTCTGTATAAAGCCTGAAGCACTTGCCTGGTCGAGTACGACCAGCACGGCCAGCTCGCTGCTGGGCAGACGCTTTACTGATCGCAGTCACCAACAGAGACTCCACTCTGATGCGAGGATTGTACACCTATTTCAAAGGGAGGCAGAGCAGGACAGACAGGAAAAGAACAGTGTTCATGGAGAGGACAACTATCCCAACTGCTTTAAACTTATATTTAAATGTAGCATAAGTTGTATATATCCCAAAAGGAAAAAAAACGGCTACAAAAGACTCTGGAGAACTTCAAATACATCTGCCTAGAGAACAGCATTTTGTATTTATCTGTTAACAGCAACTCCTGCCAGGCTCCCTGTTCTTAAATGTATTTTTAGATAAGATTTTTCATGGCAAAAGGAATGTGTCCAATCTGTTCTACAGAGTGCTAAATACTCATAATGCTCAAAAAATCCCATAAAAATATTGCCTTGATCTAACTAAGAACTTGAATAAACATATTCTAGAGATCAAAAAAATCTAACATTAAGGTTTTACACAACTGCAAAGATCAGGCTGATGACAAAAGAAAGGAAAACTGTACTTTAAGGGTACATGCAGACCATCACAGTACAAAGTTTCTGCTGGTATTTACTGTAAAACTTCCAATGCAGTCTTCTGTAAACAGCAGCCCTGCCAATTCAATAGGGCTCACAGAAAGAAATACACTGAAAGCAACGCAGTAGTCAAACAGTAGCTTCAGTTGAAGACATTATCAACCCATGTTGTAAGATCTTTCTGCTATGATTCAGTATAAAATATGTACAGAAACCTTAGTTCTTATACCGGAAGAATACCTCCTGTAAAAAGCAGTATTTGTGAAAAAACTTCAGCTGAAATTTGTGCATAAAAACACACTGGCTGTACTCACATTCTGCTGTGTGGCTGTGCCATTTTGCAAAAGTTAAAAAGGCTGACAATGCATACCACTATTAAAGGAAAAGACTAAGAACCAAGTTATAAAGAAAGCTACATTTAGTGAAAAAACCAAACAAAGACAATGAGATTCATGTTTTATTTTATGTAGTTACTGGGTTGACTGTAGGAAAGCTACTTCAGTTCCTCTCAACACCCTGTAATGTTCCAAGAACCACAATACAAGCTTGATTACAATCTTCAGGGCTGCAACAGTACATGATAAAAGCTGACATGAAACAGCAGGGATCATTTCTTCTCATTTTAGTGCTGGAGCTTTCTACAGTGACTCAAAAGAAGAGGAGGCTTCTAGAACCACTTTTATTTACTTTCATACTATTTGTTTTACTTGAGCATCCTCAAGCATAGAGACACAGTACAAAACTACCCTTCCTAAAGTAGCTACAAAAACTATTCCAGGTTTAACACAAAATTCTCATATTTCCCTCTTTTGTTAAGAGGTTATAAGTTAAAACTATTCTAGACCTTCTATTTATCTGTTCATGGACTAAGTGCAAATGATAAAAACCTTCAGTTAAAAACAAAAAAATCCAAACCAATCAAGTTCAAGATTAAAACAGGAAAATGACCTGCTGGTGTTTGCAAATGGAAGAGTAGCCTGAGCAAACCAGATTCCATCAACATTCCCACTATAAAGAGAAAAAAATAGTACTTACCTTCTGTTTTGCAAAGCCAGGATCAATCACAAACACAACGCCATCTATTGTCAATGATGTCTCAGCAATGTTAGTGGACACCACTACCTGTCAGAACAAAAACCCAACAAAAACCCAACAACTAAATGAAACTACTTCATCCTGATGGGCTCAAATTTTGTCTCTGCACAAGTAACTTTCAGTAAACATTCCATCACTTAATCAGCTGCACTCCAACACTTTCACAGGATGATCTGAAATCAACCAGAGGAAGGAACTTCTAGTGAAAAGAAAGCAATTTTCATCCACTTTTTTTCTCCCCGTGGGACTATTAACAGCATAACAAATGTTAGTTGAGGAAAGAGCAAAAATTTAACTTATGAAACCACTATTCAATTTTTTTCTCATATCTCTGGTACAAGATGACAAGTTACATTGGAACCATTTAACATAATCTATTAATTCTAGCTTTTTACCTTTTCCTGAAAGCCTGAGCAGGGTAAACTAGCTAAATAATATTCAATCAAAAGTTATATACATTACCAGCAGAGTATTTTCTTTTATTTGGTTTGAAATAAAGCTTTTACCAACACATTCCAGCTAAAATAGTGAAAAATATGTATTTAATTTCTACTCTGTATTTTTTCATCACCAGATATTCAAACACCTTCACATATCTTTAATGTTACATTCTTTGCCTTACAGAAGGTTAAGTCACTTGCAAAAATTAAAGCAAAGGTGACTAACAGAGTTCCAAGGCTTGATTTGTCACAATTTAAATTTTTATGCCCCGAGATGTAGCATAACAGGCTATGGATACCATTAGCTCTCATCCCAACAGTGAACCACTGTTATTAGTATGTTTTTATGCCATTCACAGGTAACCTGCACAATACAGGTTGTGTACAACCTGCAAAATCTCAATATATTTTCATTAAAAATGTGTAAGGCGTTAAATACACAAATTAAACTCACACTCTCACATTTCAAGTCTAGTCAATCCACATTTAGCTTGCTGTTATAGAGTATACCTCATTTAAGAAGTTTTGTGCTTTTCTGTTTTTGCTAATGTACAGAACCATCTACACCCAGATTCTTCAAATACTAATTAAAAAGGCAGAGACAAAAGGTTTTTATCCTGCTTTTAACCACTGATTTCTATTAGGAGCCTTCAATACCAAGAAATCAATACAGTTAGTAAGCTTAGTCCACAGCGGTACAACAACTTAATTTGTACCTGCATTTGCCTAATCTGTACAGAATTTTCATAAGGTAGAAGGAAAAAAGTTACTTACACAGTAGATTCTATTGCATATACAGATATAATCTGTTAATGTCAAATTGCTTAAAAAATTATAATTAATGAGTGTAAAAACAGAAAAAATGTTTAAAAGGTGGAAGAAATTGTAATATTCAATATAATTTTCAAGTCTAAATCAAAGTATAAAGTTACTTGAACATCAAACAATTGAAACTAACACTAAACTATATCAAATAATAAATTATAATTCGCCTTAGCTGTAGTTTTGCGGTTTCTGAGATGAATTTTAAAATACTTTGAATATTAAAATATATCTACAGTATCTAAAAAAGAAGCATCTAAAAATATCTTTATTGTGTACGTGTTAATTAGCACTGCTTAAGGCTGCTGAAACAGAAACTGGAACGCAGTTTGAAAAGAAAGGATAAGATGACAAGGAGCCTTTAACATAGGACAATAGAAACATTAAGTCATTCACATCTACCTAAATTAAAAAACCATTCTTACTAATGTAAATCAGAGTATTTGTCTATAATCTTAAGCCTTCTCAAAATAATTGCTTTCTTAGTTCAAAAAGGAGAAATAAAAGTTGTTAAGGTGCATCACTGCTAGCTGCACCATCACTCCTACAGCATCTCTCATTCCACAGAGTAAAAGCTCAGGAGATACTTAGTCAGTTACTGCAAGCACTTCACTAACACTTGTATGACCATTCGAGTCTTTGAAAGGATTCAGATCACCTTACTAGCCCATTCCCCTGCAGTTCTAAAATCTAGGTTTAAGATCTAAAACTCCCACAAAGGACTGGGTTTAAACAGACATTTTCTTCAACAGACACCCAGCACCACATGGTTTTACTTTAAATACCTTGATCACTAAGAGTAACTTGAAACTAAATTTAAAAATCTACAACACAGATGTACCTTCGGTCACAGTTAGTTTGTTATGCAGATAAAAAGTGAAACATGGAAGCCAGAATATTTCAGCCAAAGCAGGCAAAGAGGAAAAAGTAACTCCACCGGGCTCAGTCTACTGCTTACATGCTGTGCCTGCTTTTGCCTATAGCAGGCACCTTTTGGGAACAGAAACTTTTCTTGTAGTAAAACAGCTGCTATAGCAAGAGTGTCTTCCTCTCAGAAACTGGCACTGGCTCTGTCATTTCCTCAGAACAAAAACTACGCTCTGCACCTGTTATCCTCTTATGCAGAAAACCAAAACCTGCCCTTTGAAGGGCACGGTTTTAAACATGAGTGAAAATTAAATACACAGCTATCACTCATTACTTAAAAGCAATTTCATTCATTTAAGTCATTTGCAAATACAATTTTGTTGCGGCATTAGTTTCATGATTTCAGACTGAATGCTTTCTGCAATCAATTTCTACAGGAAGAGGATCAGTTTTACTAAATTTAATAAGTGATTTATTCTTCCAGAACACTAGAAAATTGTCACTAGTATTCTACATGCATTGTACTGCACAAACCCAACAAATAATCAAGGAACAAACCCTGCCTAGAGCACATAGTATGATTCAGCTTTGACCTTCAAAATCTTAGCTTTGCAACTGCCAGTTCTGCAGAGCAGGAGTTTAGTTTTAGGAGGCTTAACACGACTCCTTTCTAATAAAACACTTAGCTTCTATTATGGATTACTGTGAGCATTGACATATTAATTTTATGAAGAACATTCACTCTGCCATTTTAAGTTTTTCAGTTTCTCACTCAATTTTGCCTAATGAAAGAACCTCAATTTCTCATTTATTACTACAAAAATACAAACCTTGAACTTAAATATACTTGCTTTATCTTGCCCCTTCTCATAAACCTTTAGAAACAGATGAAACCTGCATGACAATTCACACCAAAGAAACAGCCCAAATTGTTTCAAAAAAACAAACCAGTACATCTCAATATAATTTCTTATGGGAAAAATCCCATCCTCCACATAAATCATATTTCACATAAGAAATTTAATTGAATGCCATCTCCATTCAGTCAAATCAAACTGTTACCACAACATCCTGGCCTTATACAGATGGATGACAGAACTTTGATTTGTACTGAGAGACAAATTTTAAGGTATCTAAAATTTCTGTTGTGATAAAATACTGCATTTTCAAGGCATCATAAAAAACCCCTTGTACTTGTTGCTATCCAAATATATTTAAAGGAGTTCAAAGTCGTATTTCATGGCACATGCAGCTGTGTGTAGCTACTTACAGAACAAAATACTAACACAGCTTAGTATTTACCTTTCTTCCTATTGCTCCATTTTGTTTTTTTGGTGGGGGAGGTTCAAATATCCTTTGCTGTTGCTGTGGAGGAAGGGTGGAATACAAAGGAATGATTTTTATGTCACCAACTTCAGGACCTAAGTCATCAATTTCACGTTTTATCCTCTTGCAGGCCTCATCAATCTCCTGCAAAACAAAAATATTGGTTAGAAGAGAACTCCATGAAAAAGGAAGCATATTTAGAGCGCTTAGGACAATTAGATTAAGTATACACCCTGAAGAACAATTACAGTAGCTTCTACTTTAAAAAATAAAAAAAATCAATCAAGATGCTTACTGAATCTGCAATCAAATTTCCACAATACTTCAAGATGTTTCAGCTTCTATACTCTAATGAACAGCCTAATTTGCATTCAACATCCTTTTTCTTTTAGTCATGTTTCCTAATTAAATCTCTACAAATTGTACTAAAATTGAAATCTCTCACCCTGGAATATTAAACTGCACTCATGACCTTTTCAATTTTCACAATCTGAAGGAAATTGATGTGCAAGATATTTAAAATAAGCCAATTAAGCTTTAATGTCACGTATCACTAATGCAATTATATGGAAGATTTGCTTCATTGTACCTAATGAGAACAAACACCTTTACAGTATAAACATGGATACTCAAAACCAAATCCCGTGTTTCAGCTCTTACTTTAAAATTACCTGAAATCCCATTTAAGCTTAAGAAAAATTAGTGAAATACCTTGAAAATGAAAGATATTTTGTGCCCTTTTTTGCCATAGTATTTTCTAGTCTATTTTCTGCTTACCATACAAAATGGTTTACCGCAGCCCAATTGTTCTAGGTCCATTTCATTTTAATTAAATTTAACTTTTTTTTAAATTAATTTTAAATTTACTACATTTAAGCCAACTAGTGACCAATACTTATGACGAGATCTAAGGAAAACTGGAGTGCACAGAAATTTAGGTTAATGAGTAACACCCTTCATTATCTTGAACTTAAAAATAAAATAAGAGCCTTCACTAGGTGTAACTAAGAGACACAAGTGACCAACTATCGATTTTCCATCTGAACCAGTGAGGGGATCAGAAAGTCACGAGAAAAAGCAAAAGCAGGCAAAAGCAAAAGGAATTACTACAACACTCTGAGAAAAGAGAGGAGACCTCCCTTACCACATTCACTGGCCTGAAGCTGAAGTGATACTTCAGGCCCAAATTTACGGAAGCGCTAATTTAAAGGCTCTGCGAAAAAGACTGCTTTCAACTGTGATCTGAATGGCAAAAGCAGCCTCCTTTTCAGAAGTTATAAATTCAGGTAGATCAGCATCGAATCTGGGTCTTTCACTTGTTTTTGAAGACATTTAAATTCTCAGCACAAACGCACTGATTATGTTTTAAAGAAGCACAGAGAATACTTGTTGTGTATTGATCAGCGTATACAATTAATGTAAGCATGGCAAAAGGAAGGCTCTTTGATGTACAAGAGCCCTTTTAAGAATAAGCCTAATGCTGTCTTAAATGTATTGCCAATTTAAGAGAACTGCAGATATATTACCAAAACCGTGCACTTTGTCAACAAACCCAACGCATCTTCATAAAACATAAAGGGGTACACAAGAAACTGAGCCAGAATGTCTACACTGGCTTACTCTAAGAGAATTTTTTTTTTTTTTTAAACACAGGTGTAAGTAGCCATTGTTCTCCTGATAACCTCGTTTCAAATTCAATAATAGCTTCCCAGTGCAAAGGGAGTTAAATATACAATATCAACAAAAACTCAGCACAGACTTCAGCTCCTGGTCTGAAGGTCACTACAGCATTCATGGAATTTACCCAGATTATACTGTGTAATTGGGAATGCTGTGATGCTGGACAGGATACTTAGTCTTCAATAGTAATGACCAGAGGTTCCAGGACAGTTTTATACTTAAGAGAAAGTAAAATACAAGCAAGCAAGGAAAAACAAAAGCACTACACTCTTCAGGACGTGTACGTAGCTACTGATCAGCTTTCAAGGGATAAAATATTCATTCTTCCTAGAGTGCACCAATGTAGTTTAAAACTATCTCTAATCGGGACTCATTAGAATACTTCAAAATAGAGATGCCATATTTGCAGATATAACTATGGATCTCTCATCACAAACTGCTTTAAGAGGGATGCAAAACACCAAGAGTCACTGTCACTCATCTGAAGACAGTAAAGTTGATTCTTTAATCATAGTAGTTTTAATTTTCAAAAGGAAAGACTAGTTTCCTTTTATTTACCACTCTAACAGAAAACAGTGTATTTACTTCAGCAGATCTAGTACTGCCCCACACAAGTCCTCACAGTACCAATCCTGACAGAGCCAAGAAACATCTGGACAAAGCCCCCAGCACAGACTGTGACCCTTGGGGCTATCCTGTACAGGACCAGGAGTTGGACTTGGATAACCCTAGTGGGTCCCTTCCAATTCAGGATATTCTGTGATTCTAACTGTGTCCAGAACCACACACCGATGACAAACAAAACTGGTATCATCCCCAAGTACACAAGATAGAAGGATTATGTGTAGTAATAATAGTTTGAAAGTGTTAAGGATACTTTTGAGTGCTTAAGATTTGCTTGCATCACATGAAGATATTTAAATCCAGAAATATGAGACATAGTTGAAGGCACAATCCTATCTTTAATCCTTTAAAGATTCAGCAAGTCTATTTTTATCGTCCCACTTTATTCAAGTATGAAAGACTTTTTAAAAACAAATAAACAAATCATACACCTTTAAATACTTACACACCATCTACTCCAAACAAATTCATTATAAAATCCCTTCTTGAAAGAAATACTATTGCAACAACCTGCACAGAAGACACTTCTCAGGCAGAACAACGTAGAGCGAACTTGCACTGTATTTGGATTATGCCTGAAAAACTCCTCAAAGCCCTGAACTACCACAGTGACCACCTGAGACAGAGGGTAAGGGGGTACAGGACATAGGAACAGACACAGGATCAAAGGACCCACACTCAGATCAGGGTCCATACCACCAGTGTCAACACAAGGACCTGCTTCAGAGCTAAAGAAGAAAACAGGCCTAACATATAAAAAGCATGAGACTTCCAGCAATGCTGAAGTTTGATCCTAGATCAAACTAGATTGATCCTAGCTCTTCACAAAAAAGAATTCCTACAACTAGTATTTGAAAAATACTTCTCAGTAAAATCATAAATCATTATTATTATATCAAAATCAAATTTTAATCAATGAAATAAAATTTAAGCTAACTGAAATGGTGTTCCTCCCAACAAACTGGTGTGATTAAGACTTATTCTAGACAAAAACCTGAGCAGGCTGCTTTGTTTTCAAATAACTGGTGGACAGCAGGAAGTATTTAGAATATCTGTCCAGCTAGGTGAATTCAATTCAGGAGCTTAAGTATCAGTAAGCAATTCTAAGACCCCAAAAACCATCAGGATTTTAATTGCAACTTCTATTTGGGCAAGATCTAAGTCTGTATGGGAATCAATGCTTAGCATTGTTTTGTTTAGAATAAACACAGCAAGACCAGGGTGCAATCAATATACCAGAAACAGCCGTGCAGCCCTCTGTATTTTCACAGAACAGTAACTTATGCCTCCTGAATGTGACAGGAAACTCACTTCATCTTAACTCACTTTTCCAAAGGAAAGGCAGGCTAATGGCTAGTGCTTAAAAACAACCCCAAAACCACCATTCACTAACTTTTACTCCTCTCACTGAAGCTGTGTTTTTTCTCTGCAGCTAGAAATGCAAAGAAATTGCTAGAAATTCCACCAGCCCAGAAGCAAACTTCTGCATTTAAGCCTGTTAAAACGAGTGAGTCGTGAACTCTCAGAATGCCACGACTGAAACCAAGATGACCCTAAGATTTCCCATGGCTTAACTTGAGGAGTACACTTATAGGAGTAATGCTTAAATCTTCACCCCACCATCATTTCTGATGCACACTGGTAAATACTAACCACCAGACTGAAAGCATGGAAAGGACTTCGTTCATGTCCTGAACTAAGTATTACTAAGTCATACTTAGCAATACTCAGTTTAAAAAAAAAGTAACTTATGAAAGCCTTATTACTAAAAATCTTCCAGGTAAGACTTTTAAAGTCTGTCTGTGCCAGTTCCTGGTTCCTCAGGCTCTGTGTCGAAACACATAGCAAAGAGAAACTTGGAAGTAAACGAACCACAAGCCAGTACCTTATCAGCTGCCTCCAGTAACACATTTCAACTGCTTTGTATCATCTCACTACTCCAGTACCTAACATACCCTAGCTCTGCATCAAAAACTAAGGATTTGAATGCATTATTAGAGTTCATCTAAAAAGAGCTGCATAAAATTAATCACACAAGAGACTGATTTTGCCCATCATGCACATTTACTTTTTTCTGCTGTTGAAAATGAAGTCTTTATTACATGTTCAAGCTGAATGCTCAGTAGAAATTCCCTTCTATTTCTTTTCCTGATAGCATTTTTGCAGTCAAAAGTAAGATGCTCATACTGAAGACCATGAACAACAGAAAAATATTACAGGAACAGGTGCACATATTATTGAGTTAGTACACCAGATCTTTAAGAAGCAACCTTGTGCTGAAAAAAATACATGAATAAATACAAGAAAATACTCTTACTAGTTCCATTACAAGTTCCATTCAATAAAAGGCAAAAAAACCCCACCCCATGCATATAAAAAGTAACCCAGGATAACAAGCAGCAATGCAATTCACAGAATCACAGAGCAAGAGGCTGGAAGGAACCTCGAGGATCATCTAATCCAACCTTTCTTGTCAAAAACACAGTCTAGGCAAGATGGCCCAACACCCTTGTCTAGCTGAATCCTACAAGTCCAATGTGAAATCCACCACTTCCCCTGGTAGTTTATTCCAATGGTTGATTATTGTCATTGTGAAACATTTTCCTCTTGTGTCTAATCACAATTTCATGAGGATTAACTTTTATCCATTACCCCTTATCTGTTCCTGTGGGTCCTTCTCAAAAGGGAGTCCCCACGTATGTTGGAGCCACCCTTTAAATACTGGTTCACAATGATGAGCTCTACCCCGAGCGTCCTTTTCTCAAGGCTCAACACACACAGTCCACTGAACATTTCCCACTCTGATTATATTTATGGCCTCAAGTTACTGAGTTACACTACTCTTGCAAATCTAGCAATCTTTTCCTTCTGCTTGTGTGCAACTCATGCGTGCTGCCATGGAGAAGGCAGAGATACTGAACAGCAGTTACTGAACGATGCACCACGAGTTACGCTAAGGCAAAGGAATTCCAGCGCCAGCATTCACTCTAACTCACAGGCCAGAGTGGTTTGTGCAAACCACAGTGCACAGAGACAGAGAACTTGCTGGCCAGGCTCCATGCAATCATAAGATCTGAGCTGTATCTCATCTTTACAAAAACCCTTTCTACGAAAAGATGGTGACTAGTGATTTCATTTAAGCACATTCAATGGGACAATCTGAGCACTTGGCATGCAAAATAGAGCTCCACGATTTTGTAAACACGGTCCCTGGGAACACTGTTGCAGAGCCCTGTCTTCAGTTGACCCTGTATTTGTTACACTTAAAGAATCTCATGAGATGAGCAAAACTTTAGGACTGCTCCAGTTAAAACATACTTTAAACTCTTTTACAAAGGAGATGATAGACCTATCTACAGAAGATGAGCTGCTACACTACACAGTTAGATTGAGCTTCATCCTGGATACACAGGTCAAGTAGGCATAACTCTTAAACCCCAAAGGAAACTCATGCCAAGAAACTGTAAGGCAATTTCACCTTGTGTAAAATGAATGTGGGGCAGAGAGAATAAATGCATAAATATGAAGTACTTTGCAAACTAGAAATACCTGGCAGACACATTAACCTGTCCCCTTCTGAGTTCCATCACTTGCAGGACACAGCTATCCACATCTGGATTTGACAACATGAACCTTTCCAGAAACTGAGTCTTTGTGCTCAAAGCCTACAGGGAACGTCTCTAATTCCCCTTTCTTCCTCTAGAAATGAAAGCAGACTGCTACAAGCTAAAATGACAAAACAGCACTAAAAAGAACCAGCACCAAGAACTGCACCACTTCAGGCCTCTGAATATAAAACTGCACAAAACAAAACTTACATCCTTTAACTTCACTCAACCACTACCACTGACACCAAAAGACTTGTCAATTTTTACCTCAATTTCCACATAAGAAAGCCTGTTTTCTTTCAATTCCAGAGTTTAACCACTCTCACTGCAATGAAAATACTGTGCCTTTATAATAAAGCCTCATTTACCAAACTTTTATAAAAACATCAAAAACTATTTGTAATTATTTTCTAACCCATCAGTTTAGATATTTTACCAGTACCACTTCAAATTTTTCTAGAATACCAAACTTCATAGCAACAATTTTAAGTATATTTCTCTACAATCAAGAACATTGCTGATCTGTACTTCCCATCTTCAGATGCAGCCTGGATTCCTCCTCACAAATGCGTAACAATGCATTAGAAAAAAAAGGGTGACAAAGAACAGTATTGGCATCCGTGAATGCCCATGTTACCAGAACATGTAAGACAGATTTATACAGTCTGTGTCATTATTTCTGTCTTTCCCACCCCACAAGTTTAATCGCCAAGTACGTTGCACCTACTCCCCGATTACTGATCTTAATGGAGTGTAAAATCTAATACTGTTTTAGAAGAACTCCAGTAGAAAATAAACCAGCTGCCTCTCAGATCTGCAGGCTTAACAAATGTGGATCTACACAACTAGACTACCAACTTTGTAATCTCAAAGACTGAGAACAAGTTTGACAACACCTATTGTCTAAGAAAGGCATGTTGACTGAAATGTAATTATGCTTTTCCCTTGTGAAACGAAATCCCTCTCAGTTTCCAATTTTGCCTGTGACTGATGACAGGCAACCTAGCTTACAGCTATCCAGGTGTAGCTGATGCTGGCTGGATGCCAGACACCCACCAAAGCCTCTCTATCACTCCCCTCTGCAGCTGGACAGAGTAGAGAAAATATAAGGCTTCAAGAGCTAAGGACAGAGAGA
>VWZN01017710.1:122040-154157 GCA_013396955.1 Regulus satrapa | reverse complement strand
GGGATCGCCGAGGGGGAAAAGAGCCCTAGGATCAGCCAGGGCGAGCGCCCCGCCAGCACTCCCACTGTAACCACTGAATCGCACCACCCAGCGCCAGGTCCAAACACCTCCGGGAATGGTGACTCCACCACCTTCCCTGGGCAACTTATCCCAGTGCCTGAGCACCCTAGCACTGGAAGATTTTTTTTTTTCTAGTATCTAATCTGAATCTCCCTTGTCTCCCTTTGAGTCGACTTCCTCTTGGCCGTCTTCTTTCTAGCCTTCTTCCGCAGGCACAGCAGAAGGGACCAGGTCGCCCCTGTCTAGAGCCTCCTGTCAGGGAGCTGTGGGGAGCCGTGAGGCTCCCCCTGAGCCTCCTCCAGGCAGAGCAGCCGCGGCTCCCTGAGCCCTCCCTCATAACTCGTGTTTCCTAGACCTTTCAAGGGCAAGCTTTCCGCCCTTCTCTGATCACACTCCAGCACCTCACGCTGAGCTTGAGGTGCAGCCTCAGCAGTGCTTTGTGCCTGTCCCTCTGCGCGGTCCTGCTCGAGATGACAACCTTCGCTCAGCTGCTTGGATGGGCACCCGCTCCTGCTCCCTGACTGTCGGAGCGAGGGTGCCTGCACATCAATGGCTCAGCTAACAAACGTGAAAGTAGTCGGGAAACATCACCTAGCAGCGGTGACCTGTTCTTCAAGCACAGCCAGCTCAGCAAGTGGGGCTTTGTCCACGTGTCCAAAGATTTGATGGAATTATTTTAATACTGCTATTAAAATATTTAATGTAAACAAATCCATAGTTTGTTTTCTTTAATAGAAGAACACTTCTGTCCCTACTTTTAGATACTATGACAAAATGACTACTACTGTAGTTCTAGATCTTAGTGTAATAAAAATAAGATTTTTCTGCTTAGAGTTATCAAGCAAAATGAGTATTTCTGGAAACTGGAGTTAGAACTTTTCCTGTGAAGCTGGAAGTAATTTTTAAAGTTATACTACAGAAACCACTGGAATATCTATGTCAGTGGTTTCCAGAGGATAAACACTACAGAGTAATTCTCTCTATCCCAAATATCAAGCTTACTTATTATCCTATGGCTGTCTACACAGAGCTGCATTTGCTGAATGCAGCTAAGGGAAGACTTTCTACACATCTTTCCAAGTGAGTTTTAAATTATGTGTGTCTTAAACAAAAGCAAGTGGTTATTGAAATAGAGTACTTGAATAGGATGTATTTAGGAGGGAAAAAAATTAGTGGCTAGGTCTCTCTGGAAAGTGGGAAGAATGGGAAGAATATAAATGCATTGCGCGTATTAGTTGGGATGAGAAGCTAGGGCTGGGAGGTTCTGAGAAGGCTGCAAGGGTGCCACAACAGGAGTGTGGAGAACTCTACAGTTCTGCTTCAGATCTTTATTTCTCTTCCCTGGGCACAACAGAATAAATCTACATATGGTCTTGCTCTAGATTACCCTATGGCAAATATCAGGGAAGTTTCTGCTTTAGGAGATAAGAAAAAAGCAGGTGTCTTGGCTGGTATGAAATCTGAGGCTACAGCTGAGCAACAAATGCAGAAAAGAGGGGAAGAAGATTGTGTGCTAGTTGGGGTGAACAACTAATTATGTGCTATGCCCCAGGCACATCCCACAAACCAGTTCACTCTGTTAACAATTGTTAACTTCACAAACTTTTAAACTCATCCTCCACCCAAGCGTGCTTTGGGCTATCTGACTGCATATAACTGATCTGGTCCCAGCCCAAAGGGTTTACAAGGTAAGAACTTCCTCCTGAAAGCACACACATGCCTCATTTTGCTAATGCAAATAATCCTTTTAACTTCAAAGGGATTAACAAGGAAGTAGTAGCAAAACTAAGTATGTAGGTAAGTGTTTGTAGGATCACAGCCTAAATATAAGATGAGACAAGAGAAAAAAAAGACTGGTAAGCACAAATTGATATAATGGCAAAGTGATAAGCATTACGTAAAAAGCCTAAAGGATGAAAGGAATATGTAAATTAGGGCACATTTAAGCATATTTTCTGCCTTTCCAAAAGCATTTGTTAAAAAAAAAGGTTTTATTCGCACACCCCACCCCCCCCCCAAGGCCTTTTATATCCATCTATAAAAGTAAAAATCTTAGGTTACTGAAACAGGACACATTTGTATGAGCTTTCACTTGACCACCTGGTCTTCTACCCTCTATTTCTCACCCTGTTTTAAAATCACCGGCATCAAAATCCTCTTAGCCAACTTCCAGTGAATATTTCTGTAATTTGACATGGGCATATTTATTAAACTATTTGGGTTGAAAGGAGCATTAACATTTAAAACTGAAACAATGGCTTAGGGGAATAACATCATGTCTATTGTTCTTCCTGATTGCACATTGCCTTCTCTCTTAAAGAATAAGCATGGGTCTCAGACCAGCTGTAATTCCAAGACCCTGGAACTCTCACCTGGGTGGTGTGAGGTTTCTGACAGAGAAGTCTAGTATCATGGTGTCATAGTTTAGGTTATTTTTGCCTGAGGCTCATTGCTTCACCCCTTTCTAGAGATTACTGAGCCTATAAAGCACACGAGATCTATCCAGTCTAGCTTCTTGTCAAAACTCACCTTTTTCACTGGTTTAAGCTAAAGCAGGGAATGGTGAAGTGAAACCACAAACCTCTGTTGCAGTGGAAGCCATAATACTGAGCAGAGTGTTGAGACAGACAGCTAAGAAAGGTTAAATCTTCTAAAAGTTGTGTGTTAGAGCCCTAAGACCTGTGTAGTATGTATTTCTTTTATAGCTGGCTGGCTTGCAGAAGACCTTAAGCTACAGTCTATGTATGTTCCCAATGCCACAGACACACTTGTGCTGCTACTTTTTATTTTTAAAATAGTTTCCTTTCTAAAAACCAGCGTAACTCCTATATTTTTATTAAGATACAAAACATTATGTGAAAAAATTCTTTCAAAAGAATTTAAATATTTAAAAGAAATACTTATGAAAATTATAATGGCAGTCACTGTCTAAAAATTTTATGTATGCATAAAAAATGGGTAATATCCTTAGAAAATTATCCAGGAGTCTTAAATGCAAATGCTTACCACAGACAAGCTCTAATTCTATCCTCCCCCACCAAGCCCATGTGAATAAATGGATATTATCCTCATGTTCTGCCATATCATCAGGGAAAGAATCCTTGAGACAAGAACCCACAATCAGAGCATGTTTAAAAAGTCAGACTTCCACATCGTTCAAATTAAAAATATGAAGATGAATACATGCACTGATCTCAATTTCTGCAGTGAAGAAAAGAGGCAGCTTCTCTGTAATTACAGAAGCTAAACTTTGCAACACTTCAAGTATATATAAATCAGGGCTTTGAATTGCTCTGGGAAGTACGCTGTAGGAAGACAGCATGGCAACAGCACTATTGCTGTGACAGCAAACATTATCAACCATACAGACACACATCTGAATTTTGTGAATGGTTATTAAATGTTATCCCATATAGAACACACCAGTGTGACTGAATCTGCAGGTCAGAAAGGTCTGAATAACTCCAGTAATGTTTCATAAAGAAGAAAAACAAGAGAGAGGGGAAGAGAGAGAAGAGAGAGGTTGCAGCTTTTGTATCTATTAGAACATTAACCAGAGCCAAAAAATCACTTTTTAAAACAAACCCCATTCTGTAGAATGAAATGTAGTGTAGACAACCAGCTGCTCTTCAGAACCCCTAAGTCACCTGTTAAGGCTTTATGATCACCTTTAATCCCCTCAGAGAAACCCTGCAAGAGCAGGTATTCATTATGTGCTTTGAACAGAAATCAAAGAAATAGGGTAAAAGCAAGCCATCCCTCCCAAGTAAATTAAATTATATGTCTCATTTACATGAGTTCCACAGAATTCACACATTGTTCTCGTAAATTCCAGGTCTTCATGGTTAAAGTGGCATTGTTTAATGCTTTCTGCACTCCAAAACATCTGAAACTAAAGGCTAATATGTTGCATGTGAAGGCAGTTTATCTTCTAAATTCCTTAACATCTAACCGCTTTCCATGCCAAGTCTGAAATCTTGTGAGCAGCTCCCTAAATATAAGGGATTTTAAGGAAGTAGTAGCTGTTTCACAGAAAACTGTTTAAAGCCAGAGAAGATCACAATTTCAAGCACGTTGTTTGATCTTGTGCTAGAATATTAAAAGAAGAGCCAGTGCAAGTTTTTCAGTCAGCACTTCTTTTGCAAAAGTTTGATTCTTTCTTGAATTTTCTTTACAATTTTTTTCACATCAGCAGAAGGGAAAATGACTACATTAGTGTACATATTTAATTCCTTTTGTGTTGAGTACAATGATCTCTTTCTTATTCACTATTGCATTATCTCCTTAAGACTATTTTTGAAAAAGTTCTGCTTTTAATACAATCTGTACAACATTCATATTCATGCCTAAGATCAGCCATGCTGGAGCTACCAGTGGTACCTGTTCACTCTGAGTACATGCTAAATTATTAGGAAATTCATATGCTTAGTTCCTGCTATCTATATAGAGCATTCACAGTTTCAACAAGCTAAGACTGCAAAAAAGCTAACGAGCAGTGAGACAGGTGATCTAATAACATCATGGACTACTAACATCTGGAGTGGTAAATAATAATCCTTATTTCAAAATTAGTTCCAGACTAAATTATAAAATAATAGCCATAGAAAATTAAGCACACTAAAAATCCATCATATCCTGGAACTGGTCTGTAATAAACCCTAAACATTGACTGTCTTAACCTTAACGCAGCTGGGTACAACTTTTAACAAATGGCCTTACTTATTCTTTCCCCATATGATAAAGTCTTTTTCTTCCACCTGTATTAAAACTCCACTTGCAGAAAGATCCTCAGCAGTGGATGAAAACAGTGAAAGTGCACTTGAACTTCTGCAGCTGTGTAACCTTCCTCTTTACAGCTTCTTATCATAAACCCCCAGCCTTGCAGAGGCGAGGTTATTTTATTAGTGTGTATCAGTCTTCTACTGCCAGCTCCCTTCTGGGAGTAACAACCTTAGTATCGTCCAAAATCCAGTGTAAATCTCAAAAAAAAAGCTGAAAGAAAACACTGAGATTTTGCGGGGGACATGGGGATTAATAAATTGTCGCCCTGTGAATATAATGCTGTCCTCTCTAATGAGCAAGACTGTTCCCAAAGGTAAAGGAGAAGGTGCTGCTAGAGCTGTTCCTTGTAAACAGGAAAGAACAAACACAATCCTCTGGTGAGTAATCTTTGTAGATAAAGCAACTTGGTCTCTCAGCTGCAAAAACAGAGAATTCTATACCTTCAGACTTTATCAAAATTATAATAGTCATATCTAGGTTGAAACAAGAATTGTCTTATGTGCCCTTAGGCTTAGTTTTGTAATTAGACTAGTGGTGACCTTGTCTTCTAAATATTCCACCTTTGCAAAGGTGAGCTATATGTATGGCCTCTTTCTTGTCTTGTAACTGGGCCTGCTATAGGCACACAGAGCAGCTGATCTATACATATGCAGATTGGATTTATTATGTAAGTGCTGCTTCCTGCCTGGGTCTAGAAAGTACCGGCAAAGAGGATGGTGGGGGACATGCTGTTGCCAAAGTATTGCTCAGACTCATTGGGCCTGAATTGCAAAGCAGATAATTTGTTCTGAAGGCAGCACCTTGCTTCAAGACTTCATTATCTTGGACCCCATATTGATCATCAGTGACCATTTCCATATTGTAGGAGATTCCTCCAGAAAAGAGAATGGCTGAGACTCATCTGTGCTTCTTGGATGTTATTCAGACTACATGGCCAAAATAAAGCAAAGCTGACTCAAACTTGGTTTTGCATTCTATGAATGCGTAATACCACTCTTTGTGTATAGTCTCGTATAGCATAATGTGTTATACTTTCATATACTATGTGAATGTGAAATTCCACTATGATATTTCACTATGATTCCACTTTCCTATTACTGTAATGCTACTGTAATCAGGAGGGAGGTAGAATTAAGGATATCACAGGTAAAGAAGTGATTTCTTCTGCAACTTAAACATTTTCTTTAAAGTACCTTTTGTCTATTCAACGGTGCATGCAATGTCTAACACACAGACCATTCTTATGTTATATTTAGCATGCAGAAACTAGTTCCCTGAGTAAGTGAGGCTATTCAAGGTTGTGCTGTCGCATGACCTAAGCAGTCCCTGACCTTCCTGATGCTGACTGGTCTGCAGTACCCTCTTCCTCACTATGGCATAGTTGTTTGGACAATCATGCAATGCATCAGGCTGTGAAACCAACATGGCTAAAAAACCAACCTAGCAACAACAACATAAAGAGAGTTTCTTAGCCTGTTTGGTTTCTTAACAAGGACAACAGATGGAGTAGCATGGGACACAGACAAGCAACTGAGACTGGACACTGTCAACTGCCAGATTGCCTGAAAAAGTCCCTGACATACCAGTCTGACACTGCTCATAGTGAATAAAGTTCAGTACTTGACTATGTCTTTGGAGAATCAGGAACCAAGGAATTGTATTTACAATTTTTTGGTGAAAGCAATTTTTAAATATGCGTTTTTACATGCCAGACGACTGATCCTACATTAAAGTGACATCTTGATTGATTTGGATACATTTACATGAATCAGATTAGCTCCACTCATTTAGCATTTTTTGAAAAAATATTCAGATGTTTAACATTAGCTTAATTTTTCATAGATCCTAGTGAACACTAATTAATAAATGGAAGGAAATTCATGCTAGAGAATCCTAGAGAATTTAGCCTTCTTTGAAAGAAGGCAGCTCTGCTTGGCACCTTGTGTGGGAGAGTGATGGGGTGAGGGACTGAATCTTCAGTACAGATATCATCTGAACAGCATTCATATTCCATGAAAAGCATGCAGTATCCTACAGTGAAGCATGTTGATCTGGGAACAGTAAAGTAGGAAAAAAAATTTCAAATCCTCCAAGACATAGCTAAAATACTGTGTAACCTGTAGAGGATTTAAAAACAAATGAGGCTATATGTACTCATCTTTTTAACAGTGTATCTATTTGAACACTCAAAAAAGCCCCTAAAAATAAACAGAACAAGACTGTCCATTGATAGATATTCATACTGAAAAAGCTCTAATATCTCTCCTACACATCCTTTAACTTTAAATTTCTCCCATAGGTGTAGTTTATATAAGCTTTCTGATCTGCTTTTGTCAAATAAACTGCATTAGCAAAGACCTGATTTTTGCATTGGTTTAAGTTAACCTTTCTAAACTGGACAGAAATGACTTAGGGAACACTTATCTAAATTGCTTTCTTGGAAGATTATGGTAGCAGGAAAGTATTAACAGTCCAGCAGAGGGACATTGCTAGGAAGGTGATGGTAATAATGTCTTCTAATCCCCAGGATGGATCTAGGAGAGGTTTGTTGCTTTGTGATTTATGAATACCACTGCACAACAACCAGTATGGATTCTGCAGGTGGTCTGCTGTAGCTTTATTTGTAACCACAACATCTGCTATCTCTATTGTGATAGAGAGTAAATGTCACCCTGGTTTAGTGCCATGGTGATTAATACTTTTGAATTAAAATGTTCTCAGTAGCTAATACTAAGGAATAGCTAAGAGACATGTCTATAATCAGCTTTATCATATCTTAAAAACAAATCACATTCCTGTGCTAATTCCTCTACAGTTAAGTCTGAGATTGGTGTCACTGCTTTCAAGAACTTCTGCCTGACTTGATCCAAAAATTGTGCTATTTCATACGGTCAGTATGCAAAATCCTAATTTATTTCAGCAGGAAGTTGTAGTTTGTCCTGTGCACACTTGCATTCACAAAATCATCCAGTTCTGCTCATGACTATCATCTGGCTGTTTCCTAGGGGAACACTACTTCTCTAGGTCTATCTTAGTTCCAACATTGTGTTCCCCCAGGGGAAAGGAAAAAGAGCAGCATGTATAAAAGATGAGAATACCAAGGGAAAAAAACAGTAGTGGCAGAGAGAGAGAAGAACATAAGAGCAGACAGGGACAAGAGAAACAGAAGCAGAAACAGGAGAAAAAAAAATAAAAAATCCCTTACCCTAAACTGAGGCAAGATCAGAAAGCATCAGTCTAAACTCTGACCTTGCTGTTGTTCAGCGAATGCAGCTTTCTGGGAATCATCTTATTTTCTTTTGAGATGCCTGGTGATGCAATAGATCCCAGCCTGCAGTAATGCTGCTCTTGGTGCTTCGTACTTCCTGCCCATTTCTCAGTGTGGTGTGTCGCATTGAGCTGCTGCTCTGTATTTGTTATTTCTTCCATCAGCTTTCATCTCAATTCAAATAGATCTGCTGCTGTTGTCAGCAGGTCCATAAACCATGTCTATGCTGGAATATTACAAGCACTTCTAATTATGAAGATGAGATAAGGAGGGGCTTCTTTATCATTTATTACACTGGTTTTGTACCTTTGAGATTAAGGCTCCCTCTCAGCATGCATTCTGTATTTTTGGATAGGTCTTCATTGAGAGAAATACATTTTAAAAATTGCTACATAATTAATTTAGGTCTTGCAACCTAAAACTTTACAAACTGCCCTTTCTAGAAGAGAAAACAAAAACAAAACCAAAACAAAACCAAAAGCAACCCACCAAACTTTCACCTCTTTCCCATCCCCATCGAAGAAGTTATTAAAGAAAACAAAAAACAGACTTTATATTTACTCAATATTTATTTGAAATATGCTCAACTGGTAGTGCCTTGTCCTGCAAATTGACTTTATTACCTTCTTTTCTTAGCTTGGATGAGAACTGTGGACAATATATTCATGCTACCAGATAAACTTCTACAGAAATGATCTTCCTGGATGTGTAAGCTGCCCCAGTACCGCCAAGAAGCAAACCCAACACAATACTAAAAGTTATGCATCCCATGATTGTTCTCTAAGAACTAAAGGTTTTTATGTTTCAAAGTCCTAATACAGGAAAACTACTGCAGGAACTCATTAGCTAACAGTATTAAATAATACCAGTTTTCCTAAGCCAGTTGTGGAAAGTGAAAAGTGTGATTCGTTCAGACACTGTCACTGAGGCACACTGGCCAGGGCATATCTGCAGTCTGTGTCCAACTTTGAAGGGGAAGTGGACAAAGTAGAGAGGATCCACTGAGGGTCACCAAGACAGCTGTGACATCAAGGAGGAGTGGTCAGCCATTGGGAATGAGGGAGGTGGACTCGTTCACTCTGCCAAGGAAGAGCTAAGCAGGACTCTATTAGCAGCCTACAACACTTGAAGGGGAGTCACAAAGGGGATGAAGAAAAACTCTCCTCCATATTAAAGATAGTGTAACAAGGATCTCAGCAAGGGAAGTTTGGACTTGGCTAGGAGGACCTTACAGCACTGGAGCAAGTTCATGCCATTATTTCCCCAGGGAGACACTGAAATCTCCATCCTCAGGGCTTTCCAAGTCTTACGTGGATAAAGCCACAGCTAACCTAATCTAGCACTAGCAAGAGTCCCAAGTCACACAGGAGGGTAGACCAGATGACCTCCAAGAGTCCCTTCTGACCAATATTTTTATGACTCTGTGAACTAGAAATAAAACAAAAAGTCAGGAGTGCTTCAAGATCAGTTCAGTTATGGCAAAGTAAATTAAGCAACATCACTGAATTATTGCTTGGCTAGTGTCGCTGACATTTGTGGTGAAGTAACTATATTTGAATTGCATAATTCAGAATCTTCAATGCCAGTTTCATTAAGAGTTCTTGTAATGTAAAGTACATGGATTTTAAATCACATTACCCTTTCAACTCTAGAGATGTAAATTGCTGAGGAGTACTAGTGGATAACTTACATTAGAGATGTCCAGGCCAAGTTTCATTTAATACAGGAACTGCATTCTTGATCAGTTTTATCATGCCAGCACTGTTCCTTAATGCTAAATTTATTTTTTAAATAAAAGCACCACGCAGATGAAAAAATTTACCTCCTTCTAAAAACAAGACTTTCCAAAGAAATTCTCCATAAGTGAACAGAAAGGGAAAAGCAGCCAAAGGGGAAAAAAAAAAAAAAAGGAAAACACTGATTAATGAGATTTGTTTGTTCTGGGTTATGATCAAACAGGCCAGCACTACAGTCAGTGATAAAAGAAGGCAAAGTGCTGTGCAGACTGCTATATTCATCTGCTTAAAATTCACATGGTCTGAGTTCTAGAATAATTTGCTCCACACCATCTGGCAGACATAAGAAGTGTGAATATAGAGTGGGGGAATGGCATGAGGAAATTTTCTGCGTTTCAGTAGGATGTAGAAATACTGTATTGGGGTTTGCAAGTGATGTTCAATGCACTAAGCACACAGGTAAGCTGTAAACAATCCAAAATATCTTAATTTTTAAAACACTTAGAAACAAACTTACTACAATAGTATAGTCCCATTCTTTGTATCTTATACTTGGACTCAGAATATAACACAAGCCACAAAATGCAATGAAGCAAGTCCGTAGAAGTATTACTCAGTGGTCAGTATGAATTGTACAATGTCATCCATGCCTAAACCAGAGTATGACTTCTGTAACTCTCAGCTAAACCTCTTAGCTTCACTTATAAGCTCAGATTTTAAAAACTTCTGCTTGCAACAGTGAAAACCTTCAGTGTGGGTCAAGGAGACACCACAGAAGAAAATATTACTGGTAGATTCAAGCTGCTGTGGGATAAAGATATGTAGAATGAACATGCAGGATGGAAATAGGAAAGCCACTTTTCTAAATGCGTTTCTACGTTGTCGTTCCAGAGAGCATACTATTCTCATACATTTTACTTGCATAGTTTGCTGTGCAGGCTGGGTAGGTTTTTTTTAGTTTTGCATGGGGATGAAACTGCTTTAAGCCAAAATGATGGCTGTTTGACAAAGGTATACAATTTATCCATCAGCTATTTTCTTTTTACAGTGTAGAAACCATGCTACTGCTGTGTTTTTAATTATAATGATTCTGTGACTGCATGCAAGTTTATTCCCATAGAATAGAATGTCATTTATCAGAATGAGTGGTTCCCAAAGCTTGTCCTGTCCTTTAGTCACCAAGGAATTCTCATTATTCTTCTTCTTACAGAAGGTCGTATTGCATATCGATACGTACCTGTTGTTCTCAAATTTGTGCTTAAAAACCTGTAGCTAATAAGACAGAGAGGAGCAGCTGAGTAGCAGATTTCTCTAATGCGAAGTGCCTGTGATGGTGAGATCCTGACAGATGGGCTCAAGAGGATTCATTGGAGACAATTTTGGATATTCCTGGTCTGCCAACTTTTCCATCCTGTCTAGGAGACCGCTTATATCCCATGGGAACCCTCTGCATGCCTCTGCCACCCATCTGTCCCAGGTGTATTCTAGCTGCTGTTTTGTCTGTGGCACAGCACATGTTACCGTCTCTGCCCCTGGAGTGTAACTACAGCAGTGTAAGGAGGGGAAAAGATGCAAAGCTAGGTGTCCTGATCCCTTAACAGACATCTTTAAGAATTCCATCCTTCGTAAATGCAAACATTTGGACCAATAAAATGTGGAAATTCAGTCGTTATATCAATACAAGCTTATTGGCTGAGCCATATGTGTGGGAGCTGATGCTGTCACATTACAAAGAGTTAACCCTCATAAACATCTGGGTCCCAAGGGTGCTACTCAGCTACACATCTTGGATGACCAGAGTGTTTCCGCTTCTCCAGGCTGCTGCAAAGGGTATTTAATTACAGTGATACTGCTGTCCCAGTGCTATTACAGCATTGCAAGGCAGTCATAAAGGCTGAGAAAGCATTCTCCTTCCAAGCTTCTGATGTTAAGTGGCTTATAAAGTTTCCAAAACGTGACCTTTAAAGCTGAAATTTATTATGCTTGCATTATACCCAAGACAAATGTAATTAGGCAGTTTAGAAGAAAACCTGTTTATCAAATGTTAAGTCACCTATGTGGTAAAGAAATCTTTTAAATTGCTAAAATAATTCTTCAAATACAGGGGGAAATTATACAAAAATATATTTTTTTTTCACCTTAGGCATGCCACATGCTGAAGAGTAATCTCATTTCATGCAAGCCTTTTTCACATTTCCCTGTGTCGCTTGCAGTCAGTTTTCTCTCTCAGAACAGGTTCTGATGGTAATTTCCACGTTTGCTCTTACTGTCTCAATTTAGTGTCTGCAACTTACTCTTTCTAGAGCTATGACAACAGCAAGTGGTGACCAAATAGCATTCTTACAGTGAATACCTGTAATTCACTTCAGCTTAGAGTGTGGAAGAATGTCAATATCTTTGCAGGGTCAGCCTGTTTGCTCTTATTAGAAAGCTGGCTTAAGTTTTTCCTGTAGAGAAAGATGACATTTCAGTGCTTAGTAAACTCCCCTTTAAAAGTTAGACGAAGACAGTCATGCAGGAAACTAGTATTGCACATAACCATGCTTTCACTTTTATCATTAATCAAGGAAAATAAAAATTTCATGGCCTTTTTGTAGCATTTTACTGGCATGTGTCAATAGTGTACTGATAGGGGTTTGTGCATTTAGCCAGTAGAAACACTATGGCCTCCAAACTGCAAATGAGAGGGGAAAATGGGACTGGGAAAAAACTGATTCTGCAGTGGCACAAGGTGTGGCTAGCTGGACTCCTGGGGTGAAGGACTAAAAGGCAGATGGAGGGCATGGAGCAGTAGCTCCTGATGGTTTGAAAGAGATAGGGCTGTGCCCATGAGCCTAAACATTGCCTCTACTGATGGACCAAATGCCAGGAATGACAGGGAAATTTATAGGAGTGGGATGGCTGGTAACAGACGTCCTGGAGACAAAGAACCCTGAGGGTGATGCACTGGGGAGTCAAGATAAAACCTAGTCACTTACCATACTTTTATCTGCACTTGTTATTAATAGTTTCTGGGCTGTTTTCATCAGTCTTAGAAAACAAAAACCTAGGGCCTGGAAACGCTACTCTGGCAAGACTTATTTACTTCTAAAATGCTGGTCCTTATCACAGTACTGAGTGTCTGGGGACTGGTGTACAGTCATTGCAGGAGAAATACTCCTCTGTGGGACCAGCTGCAGTAGCAGTTTCATTCAGACTCTCTATGAAAGCAAGGGACCACTAGTGGATTGGCCAGCCAGATTATAAGACAACTGCTCAATATTTGTACCTCATGGAAGAGGATGGAGTTTGGAAAAATGAAGAAACAAGAGAGCAGGTGAAGATCAAAAAAGGAAGTAAGAAACGAAGGAAAGAAAAAAAAAGAAGAGTAAGGAAAGCGTGGTAAAGGATAAGTCTGTCAAGAAAAATAGAGAATGGAGAAGGCTAAAATGAGTCAAAAGAAACATTAAAGATAACAAATTGGGTCAGGGAAAGATAACACCTCAGGCTGCTGTGTTTTGTGTAGCTCTGTGTGTATGTTATGCAAATAGACTGTTTTGCATATATAAGAATAATTACAGACATCAGTTTAAAAATAAATTAGTATCAATTATAAGTATTAGCTAATAGCTCTTTTGAATTAAGTCCTTTGTTTATCTACAAGAAAAGTTTTCCACAGATACAACTATGCTTATATTGCTTCTCCCCAGTCTAAGAAGGATATGCCTCCTGGGGACAACTGATTGGCCTCCAGGACTGATGCAATTTGCAGCCTTCTTGATGAGGTTGCAAATTATTCCATAGTATAATAATAGCATGATTTAGGGGCAGGAATATTTCAAATAAGGGCTTCATGGATGGGTTTAATGGTTTATGTACACACAAACATTACTCTAGGACAAGTAAGGCGCAAGTTTAAATAAAGAACAGTTCTTGTACAGTGATTCCTAGTGTAAAAATACTCCCTGTAGCTGAAGCAATTCCTTTTCCAATCCTCAGTTTAAAGTGCTCCCAGAGTGTTTAGTGTAACAATACCTGTATTGGCCCCTTCACACAGAAGCAGTTTGAGATTAATTTTTAATCATTGCTCAGTTGAGCTGGTTTTAGCCGGTGACCTTATAGGTGGGAAAATACGTGTCCAAAACACCACACCTGTCTCAGCATATGTCACCAGACCTGCCTGGCTGGCGTTGCCTTCAAACATGCATATTTAGTCCAGGGGTAAAGAGAGTAGGACCAGAGAACTGGGATAAATTGAGAGAGCCAATGGTATACAGTGGAAAAGGAGGTGCGAGTAGCTGCTCTCAGCGGTTTCTCTACTGAAGGTTTGCACATTTTTCAGTTGCACCAAGTTATGAAGTTGGTCTTTAAACTCCTGTGCTGTGGATTCCAGATATTTTTTTAAAAAACCAAAAAGTGGTAAAGGACAGAAGTTACTCACATGGTGTTTTTGTGGTACCTGGAATCTAATTAGAGGTAGATCAAGGAAGCGAAGAGTTCTGGTAGCAGCACAGTAAGGTACCACAAAAACAACTGTCTTGACACCCCTGTTGAGGTCTTGTACTGAAGGCTGTTGCATGATTCAGCCCTAACTTTATATTTCCTGGAATTTCCTGGTATTCCTACAATTTTAGCACTACTATTATGGATGTTTGATCTTTGGAACTATCTATTACATATTTAACAAAGATTGAGCTATCTTTTATTTAAATTATTTAATAACCAACATGCAGCAGGACTCCTTCCAAAGGTCCATCTGTGGAATACTTTTAGGAGGTATTTTTAAGGACAGAAGGCGTATTTACCTGTCCGTGTAGTGTAGACATATCAAGTATGCATGGCTACAGTATTCATATTTTACTGGCAAATTTGAAAGCAATTAACATTAAACAAGTATGTAATCTGATTTCTTTCCGACAGAAGCCCTTCAAAATTAAATACTGCTTTGTCTTGCCCCATAATTGTTCAAAATTTTACTATCTTTAGGTAGTTACAAGCTTCTATTCCTTTTATACTTAATAAAATTATCATTCACTGTAATGGATTTTTTCCTTGTCTCTTGTTTCTCTTGTTAATTTGTGTGCTTGTATCATTCAGTCTATTTGTGTCACACTTCCCATTTGTTATGACTCCAAATGCAATTTATTATACATGCAACTAATATGTGTGATTTTTAATTGCTAAATTTATTTTATCACTCAATCAGGATGGCTTTCAGCCATATATTTTCTTGATAGTGAAAGTAATTTCTTTGGTCTAATCCTGAAATATACATCTGTATTTAGAAGGTCAGTGGTAAGTTTTATAGAAAACCTCATACACAAACAAAAATATTACAAAAATTGTATCCAAGATTAAATAGAAGAAAAACATATTTTCCTATTTTGTACAATGTGTCTACATCCTGTTGCATCAAAATGCTACATCTAAAAAATTAATTCCTGCGTGAAAATATTGAATTGCATGTTAAATACAGTTTGTGTTATTCTAAGTGCAAAATATGAAACCAAGTATTAAGAATCATTAGTGGTATGTGATAATTAAAGTCTATATGTAACTGAGGATTTTTTATCTGCAAGTTTAATGTAGACAGCTCATTGGATTTCTAAGACCAGTCATTGGGGACTGGACAAATTATATTTACACTTATAATTATCCAGTGAGATTGGTGTTTGTGGTCTCTGTAAGTAGGTCACAAACATAGCAATGAAAATTAATTGTGCTACAGAATAGCTGTGATTCATATGTTTTCTAATCATAATTCTTGTTGTATTTTAAAGATAAGTCTCCTTAAATATTTGATTTTCAAGAAGATCTATTAACAACATTCAAAAGATACTTTCAAAACAACAAAATACCACTCTCAGTGTAAGTAATTTCTCTGCATTTATCCAGTGTTACTTTGCTGTACAATTACTTCAGTTTTCTGAGATATGCAGAGTCAGCACTCCATCACTTGTGCTGTCTGTCAAAAACATACGTCCCCGCTGAATTTTGTTATTTTTAAAATACAGCAAATGGGAAGATACGATGTGTCACCAAGAAAAAATTCTCAGCCTATTTTCTAAAATCAGCTGTGGTGCCAATTTCAGTAGAAATATGCTGGTCATATGAAGATGTCCACATATGAAATTGTTTTTCACTATGCTTTAGAGTTTGTTACTCTGTGATGTTCTTGCTCTTAGACACTCCTCATAACAGTGCTGGCACAACACAATGCTCTGCAAATGCCAGCAAAGACTCCTGCCACATGCTGTAGCTGCTGACTTTTTTCTTCATTTGCTCTATAAACATTAGTCTCAAAATCACAACATTTTAAGGCATTACCAGCCTCCATGGGTTTATTCTTTCATTACACCCATTCGTTTTAGTTATTACATTAGTTCAATTTCCACAGTCATAGTTACACTAGTGTATCAGCATTTCCCACTTCAGTTGTTTTCAGTGCATTAAAAATTACTCATAAATACTGTTTCATGATCAAATTTGGCGTAACTTGCTTTACAGGTCAAGCAAACACATTTTTCTTTCACAGATTAAAAGTAAAATCTGTTTGATCATATTCAAGCTATGTCATTAGTTGGAAAACATTTAGGTTTATTAATTTGGAAACACCATGACAAGTTCTCATGGTATTTATACTTCTGTTAGTCCAGAGTAACTCAACTGCATTCTGTAGATTAGTCTAAATTTGTCCTGATTTTATAAAAATTGTCAAAAACTGACCCCTTTAAACTAAATAAATAATGGGTAGGGGAAAAATAAATGGAAGGAAAATAAACAGATTAATTAGAAAAAAATTTGCCTGCTCATTGAATGGTCAAAATGAGTGGTGCTTTGATTGCAGTACTTGCCCCAGGAAGAAAGGAAGGGAATTACAAATGCCATTCCCATGCACAGTTCTGTATTTCCAGTTCAGATGGGGATTTTATTTATTTTTACTTGAATTACTGGATACCAAGTGGAAAACAGTGTCTTGAGGAGCAAAGCTGCCTTTCCTGAGTAAGAATTTACTTCTTTCACATATGGGAAGAGTGTTTAACATATTAAGAGGGTCTGCACTATGTCTAGTCACAAACCTTTCAGGTCACCAGAAAACTTTGAAAGTATTTTAAAGCTCAATAACCTTTCACTGGTGCTAAAGGCTTTTTATAAGATCAAGAGCTGCCATGGAGAAGTCTTCTCAAGTACATCTATTGCTCACAAACACAATGCTGTGACAGCTACAATGACATTTTAGATTACTTTTGATCCAGGTTGCTTATCTTAAAACTAAGTTTTCTGTAAAAGGTGGATCAGACTTATCATGTTGGAACAGCTCCTCTGTAGGTTTTTCATGTGGCAAATACTGGAGCACCATTTATTACCAGGAGCGTCTCAGACCACCACACATTACTCAGAGGATTTCAGGATTCCACTGCTGTAATAAATCCTTGAATTAAAATTCCTCTAAGGTAAGCTATGATGGTCTTGATGTAGGTGGGTGGATTAAATGTTCTTTCTATCTCCTAAAACCCAACAGCTTTGCCAGGTGACGGTAGCTACCTTTGCTACTGAGCTGCACTTCTTGGCACCTTTTGGAATTTCTGCATAGTCATATATCTCTCTGACAAGGATATACCTGCTGCCTTCTGTTTGATGGCTGTGCCACTGATGGATTCCTTCTCCAAAATCCAGCAAGGAAATCCTTCCAACCCAAATGAAGATCAATTGCACTGAACCTGAAGTTTTGATAAATACTTTGATCGTCCAATAATGACTAATTGTTTTAGGGGAGCACAGTAATTCTGATGACAGTCATTAATCAAAGGGAGGAGAAACATGGACCTTTACAGTGAAGTTAGCCATCCCACTTTACCAACTGTGTTTTGTTTTATACAGTGTAGGTCACCAAAGAGAGCCTCTCCTGCCCTCTTCAAATTAATGATTAAGCCTCTCTGAAGCCTAAGAAGGAGCACAGTGTGAATGTTGCAGCAAATGATGTTCCTTGTCTACTCAGTTTCTGTCGTTACCCAATCCATTTGATTTCTGAAGGAGATTACCAAAAGAAATGGCCAAAGCACATTGTCACTTATAGAAATGTTTTCCATACCTGTAAATGGTGAGCTTCTCCATCTTTTTGCTCTCTTCTGAAACACACCTGGCTAAAATAACCATGAGTACTTCATGTTATGCCCTTGAGAAGATGAACCCAGATGTGAGGGTTGCAGAGCCAGTAGCTGCACTTTTCCCCTATGCTGAAATGGCTGTGTCTCAGATACGGGCCCTTTCGCCAGCTGTCCCTGACTCTGGGGAACCTTGACAAAGTAAAGCCAGAGCTGTCCTTGCCTTCTGCTGGAAATAAAGGATTTACCTGCTGCTCTGGCTAGTTTTGCCACAAAGTGCAGGTCACACTTCGGCTGCAGTATCCAGGCTGACCTGCGGGTGGAAGTCCTGCAGAAGGAAAAAAGATGCACGGAGGCAAGTTTCTGTAACACTGAAAATCCAAGAATGTTACCAAGACCCAAATGTGGCCAGTGTCACTCTGAAGGATATTTTGGAGGAATGATCTTGCTGTCCTCTACCAAAGACAAGGACCTCTTCTACTGGTAGCTGTGCTTCTCTCCTCTCTCGAGGTGTCAGTGAATTCAAAAGGGGTGACCAAGTATCATCTGGAATTTGTGGTCTATGGAAAATATCTGGCATCCCTCCCTTGGATGTGTGCAGGGGTGATTGAAATTAATACATCAGTCCATAAGCTGCTGCTTTAGTTCATGCACCAGAAGGCATTGCAGACGGTGACAATAATCTTCCAATTACCACAGGAAAACTGAGAAGGACTGGGGGATAGGAGCCTTTGGACATAAGAGACAGTGAGTAAGAGCCCCTTTGGTCAGCTCATCATTGGATTCATGCTGTCTCCTTGCACATCTTTATGTACTTTCCAGTCAGGAAGCAACTTAGCTGAAGCCCACAAGATTTCATGCTATGCACAGACAAGGGTGAAATGTTTTCAATTTTAGTGTGATTATCATAGAGGTCAGAAGCCTGAGAGAAACTGCCTTGCTTTGAAAGGAGAAAAGATTGCAGTTGATCTCTTCCTTTGTGTAAAACTGCCTCTGGAGCCAGCTGGACAGAGTATCCAATCCTCCATCTTCATCTAAGCAACCTCCACAGAGTTCTGAACTGCCACCTGCGCTTAGGAAATCTAAGTCAGATTTCAAATGCTGTGGATTGTTGTCATCTGGAACAGAGGAGCATCTATAGCAAAGATGCTTTAAAGCGGTATGCACACATCACGTGCGAGGCTATTCTTGTTACACCTAATAATAATCGACTGGGCACTATATTTAGGCAGTAGTTGATGTGAACTTAACGTGTCCCAAGACAGCCCTCAAATCAAGCTTTATATACATAGGTATATAAATCACTTGTTACCTCTAGCAAGAGGTAACAATACAAGAGAATGTATTGATGAACACACTGAGATTCCAGGCCTTGGACTTTTCTTTCTGAGGTTGCTGGCTATCATTCTGGCATATTTTCATGGCACTAAGTATACTGTTCCTCAGAGATCAAGCTACAAAAGCCCCAACCTCACTCTTGTAAACAAGGTGTTGATGCTATAGGAAGTATAGTGGGGAACAAAGAAGGGAGGAAAAGTGCATGCCTGAATATTTCTATTATAATTCCTTTATAATTCCCATCATAATGCTAGATAAGTAAATAGATAATACTGATGGAGCTAGCAAGACAACAACTTTCATGGATTTTTGTTCAATGGGCAATAGCCTTATCTGCCAGCTCAGATCAACCACAGAGCTGAGTGGTGGTTGCCTTCTTTGCCAGCCCTGTTCTCTGGACACAGATAGACATATTATAACCTGGTTCTTTCTTATCGTTTGGTCAGCATAATGATTCCTGCTAAGCCAGACAATAGGGCTGAAAAAAACAGCTAAAGATTTGGGTGAGAACATGGTGTAAGATGAGGTCTCTTTCTTTCTTAGGCTCTCCTTACTTGTGGATGCTGTTTTTGCCTTGAAAATCAACTTTGACATAAGATAGTTAAGGCACACTAAAGTGATTACATTTTGAAGGGTCTAGCCAATCCAGGTTCTTGGATATAATCAAGCATCCTTTGTTTATGGCAAATGAAATTATGTGGAAACCACTGTCCATGTGTTGTGGTTTAACTAAGCACCACACAGCCCCTCACCCACTCCATCCACCAATGGGATGGGGAGAAAATGAGAAGGGGTAAAAGTGAAAAAGAATCTTGTGCATTGAGATAAAAACAGTTCAGTAATCAAAATGATATAATAATAAAGAATTGATAATAAAATTAATAATAAAAATAAAAAGAAAAGCAGTTCAGTATTGTGGTGCAGTAATCAGCTGTTTATTGTTTTTTAACTCAATGATAGATCAGAAGAAAGAAGAAAAAAAATCATGTAAGTTATGTACACCTCAGTTTTCCATTCTGCAAAATGTGAATTGAAAAACTGAGCTCTACTAGGAAGTAAAATTAAAAATTTAGGTAATTAATGCTGATTAATTTATGAATATTAATATAGAAGAAAGAAACCAGCACTACCTAATCTATATTGTCACTAACATTAAATTTCTGTTTTGTAGCACATTTAGTAGAACACCTCTGTCACACTTTGTAGTACATGAATGCTTAATAAAAAGAGAGCCCAAGCCTTTCCAGAGCTGTTGCTCACAGTTGTTTAGAGCAAGGAGTAAAGAATGGTGTTCCTTGATCCTCTCTGTCACCAGCTCTTGCTGGACTGGATTAGATATTTTCCTATGAAACCCATTCTCTGCTCTTACTATAGATCTTGATATGTTTTGCAGTTACTTTAGTTATTCAAAAGATCAATTTTTAAGGTTCCTGTGACCCAGTTATAATGGTGAAACATTCACTCCTCTACTTACCAAGGGAATATGCTGAGAAGTCAATCTGCACGTTGCAAGGGTCTGATTTGAGTAAGAGCCTGCATGGGTGCAGTTAGAAGCAGCTAAGGCAAAAATAAACTCTCTCTGCTCTGCATTCTGATATGGAAAAGTTTAGGAAAAGAGAATGATACAAGGAGAAAGCTATGATAAATTATCTTTAAGTTCACACTTTCACTTTGCATTCTACATAGCCCTCAGGAGCATAAGTTAATGTTCCAGTAAGATGAAAAAGAGAGAGAGTTCTGGGAGCTGGTGCCACCTATATACACACTGAATATCAATGTCATTTATTTCACCTGACATGCTTACACAAACATGTTAAACTTCTAGAAAATTAGCTTTTCATCTTACTCTAGAAAGCTGAATTTAAGCTCTGTGAGGAAACCACAGAGCAATTCTTTATTTGTTAGAAAGCTGTCTGCTTTTTGAAATAGGGCACTTCTGAGAATAGATACATTGATCGAAGTTATTTTGATCAGGGGACGAAAGGCTTTGGTTTTGGCATGGGTTTTCCATTTATGTTTGTTCTTAGCTTGTTTTCCTTCCCCTCTCTCCCACAAGCTTTTTTTTTTTCCTTTTGCTTTTGCTTTTAGCTTATTTTTTTCCTTACTGTTGCATATAGCAGATGCTCCCCACTTTTTCCTTTTGAAACTGAGCATCAGGATGAGATAGTGGTGCTGTGGCAGTGCAGTTCAGCCTGGCTCTGCAGGCAGCACCAGACACTGCCTCTCCAATCCTGCATGCCTCAGTCTCCTTCGTGCCAGGACACTTGCCAAAAGTAGCACTGAGGATTTGCAATATGGTGCTTAAGACTCATGCTTGGACCACTGTTGAAGTGAACATAGGATCAGGTCCTTAATTCTTTTGGAACTGAAGTCCTGTTTCCAGTTTGCAGAAGCCAACAAAGGGTCAGTGCCTTGCATTCCTCAATAGCCTTGGTTGTGTGACTTACAAGTGAAGCCTCAGCAGCCTTAGTCTCTGTCCCCTGTGCCGTCCCATCCCCATCTTGATAATATTTTAAAATTTAAGCGCTTTTGTTCTTAGAAGCAGGTGAGACGCAAGATAAAATAACCATTTTACAACCACCTTTCAAATAATTGGAGAAATGTCTGTCAGTTAAATTAATCCACCTCTCTCCCCCTCACACAAAGATGTTGTATGCAAGTAAATTCTGCAATTAGTCACCTAAATCCTGTAATCGCACCTGTCGAGCTTTGATTCCTGGCAGATGGTTGGGTCCTGGCGGTCTTTGACTGCACCTCCAGCTCCCAGCGGGTGGCTGTCCCTGGCAGCAGTGGGCAGCAGATGAGCCCCGCTCCCAGGGCTGCCCTGCACCACAGAATTTGCAGCAAGGGTGGATTTCTGTGCAGGGATAGAAATCTTCTGTGCAGGTGCAGCCTGTGAAGGCTCTCCCCCAGCTGCTGCCTGGCACCGCCGGCTACGGGAAGGGAGCGCTTGGGTCCCCAAGTGGAAATTTTGTCCCAAGCTCCCATTGCCTAGGAAGAGAAATAGGGATCAAAACCCTCTGTTAGGGACAGTTGTTAGCTGGATGTTGCTTGGCACAGCTGGCACGGTGGCATCGGGATGCGCAACCATCTGTAAAATCAAAGCAGACCTTCCCTGGATGTGATGGAGGGCAGCTGATCTGCTGTCTGCCTTCAGACACGAAGCAGTTAATACCAAGTGTTCATAATTAGACTTCATATTACCTCTCAATTTAGGTGAACGAGGAGCATTCACACCTCTCTCGGTGCTATTATTTCAGCCTTGCTGGCTGGCAGACTCCGCAAGACAGCAATGTATCCTTGTCAGAGGGACCAGCTGTCCCTGCTTAGGTGAAACAGTCCCTTTTTTGTCATTCTGTCCCATTAAAATAATTCATCAACTCTGATGTATTTTATTAGGGGCTAATGGTGCGACCCTGTTTTCCCTTCAAATGTCCCTACTAATTACTTCTACATATTGTTGTCTGTGTTATATGGTAAAATAATTTGCAACTTTTTCTTCATTCTCAAAAACTGGGAGTAAAACATCTGAAAAAAACCCACAACAAATAACAACACTGTTTCTAAGACAAACCCTTTCTGGAGGTGGCAAATCATGACTGAATTATTTTGTCTCTCTAAATACATTGCAATTAATTGCTTCTTGGGCAGATGTCTATCACCACCTTCCTCTGAACAGAGTCCAAACAATCCACTTATATACCACAGACCCGATGTTGGGAGCACCCTGCATCCAGTTTTTTGGACAGCAGTTTAAAAGACAAAGAAAAGGAAGGTTTGGAATCAGTAACTTTTAAAATAAACCTTTTACGTTAAATACCACATGTTGAAAATATTAAATATTTTAAGGCATAGAGCAAAGCTCTGTGGTAATCCCTGGAAGGGTCCACAATCATACCAAAGCAGATAAAATGGAAGGCTAGACAAAATTTTCAGTTCACTGAAATATTTTTTTTTAGAAGTTAGTGAGCTAAATTTGAAGAGACAAATTCTTTTCTGTGTTCATCTAGATTTAGAATAAATCCTCAAAAAAAGAAATCTCCACACGTTGCTTTGAACACCACACAAGCTACTTACAAGATTTGTAGTTACCTTGTGCAAAGTGGCCGTCACAAAGCAGAGGCTGGATTTGTCTCCTTAGATTAGAATGGCATCTTTAATTACTGTCATGAAAGAAATGGCATGGCTAAAAAAATCCATTTGATATATCCATAGGGTACATGTATCCCCCTGTGTGTCAGGCTAGTCAGAAAAGGCAGCGTGTGCTTTCAGCCCTCATTACTAGACTTCCTATTCCTGACGTGGGGATGAATGAAATGAAAGTCAATGAAATCAATGTGGAGAAGTGTCACTGTTAGATATTTACATTGCTCTCCTGTCACCACTCTCTCTCCTCTTGTAAAGTACGACCTGTGGGACATTTCCATTGTGTCCGAAGTTTCAAGTAGATACGCACTAAAAACAGAGACCCCGATGGGTTCCCTGAACCAGCCAGCATTAATCCCTGTAGGACAAGTACTGCAGCTCTTGTGGCATTCCTCTCGATAAAACAGGGGCTTCAAGCCATGCAAGACTCACCAAGACCGAGCTTGTTTTTACTGAATACCGAAGGTTTCCCTTAAACCATCTTTCCTCACAAGGCAGCGCTTCCCTGCTTCCAGCAGAGAGGATGCTGGCTGGGACAGACAGGGCTGGGTTTATAGTTGGTTTCCTCACATCCCATATGTTTCTCAGCAAGACGGAAGAAGTGGCTCATTATTCAGAATATTGAATGATGCCCAGATTCATCAGTCAGTTCTTCATGAAAGGCTTTATTAGCACTGCTGCTGAGGGGGTTCAGCTCTAAGCTAACTCCTGTGTTTCTTTATAATCCTTTTAATTTCAAATAGGTGAGTCCAGTCAGCTTGATAACTATAAAATAGTACATCTGCATCTATGAGAGGAGTCTGAAATTTACCTTTCTCATGACCTCTCGTGCCTCTTACTTATATCTAATGCTAAGAAACTGGTGTGAAACTACACAGCTAGGATGCAGGCTCAGTGAACAAGAGCCTGGTTTTCACGAAGAAAAACATTCACTGAGACTCAGACTAAAGGCATAGCTAAATTATCTCAAGGGATACAAAATTGCTGGTATTGCACAAAAGAAGCTGAAAATTGAGATGGACTTCCTAAAGTGATTCACACGAATATAGGCTGAGGTAAAGAATTTTTCCTGGCATATTTTCTGTTTGTCTCCAAGCCACTTCTTGGAAATTACACATGTAAAAGTTCATGTCTAATTATGTAAATATAGACGCATGCAAACATATCATATATGATTTGGATTTGTTCTCCTTTACCACAGTTTTTTGTCAATGATGAGTACAACCATTTTTCTGTGCTTTACACTCCCAAAATCCCAAAGGACTTTTAATGACATATATTTATACCAGGCACACTCACCTTCTTCTTTGTGAAGCAAGAGAACTTCCCTCACTGCCCTCATGGAGAGGAAAACTGGCATTTTCCTTGATCATATTCAACTCATACACAGCCTTGACTATTCTAATTCTTAAATTTAACTTATTTCTTTACTAGGAAAGTAATACCACTGGGGGCCAGAAATTTTCTACGGTTTTAGTGAAATGCCATGGAGTCCTTAACTTCCACCTGAAGAGCCACCAAAGACAAACAAAAAGGACCTTGGGTTTAATGTCTCATCTAAAGGATATTCTAATGTGTTGGCCTCATTATTCACAGCAGAGAAGGCCTTTGTCATGGTCAGATGGCTTTAATGTGTTTCGTATGCTACATAAATTCAAACTTGATGGCTCATTTATTTGTTGGATTGCAGCGTTATTCAACCTAAATGAAGCCTTGGTATTCACTAACAATTTGGGCTCTGGCTGCCGTTTACTTAAGCAAGCAGTGTCCACTGTCTCCTCTGTTGTCTGTATTAAGTTTCAACTCTACTAACTCAAAAAATATTATAGAGGGGGCAAAAAATTTGCAGAGAAAAATAGCTTTTCATTTGAGGACAATTATTTATTTTAGCCTTGAAAGATTAGTATTCCAATACTGCAGTTTCTGACATCAATTTTCTCAGTGTCAGAAACAACTCAGACTTCATCTAAGCTTCAAAGTACTCCCATGAGGAAGTGAGTCATCGTTATCAACATTTTGAAGAAGGGCAAATTGGAGGTAAGAGGAGGGTAGACTCCTTATTCTGTGTCAAGAGAAAGAGACTAAAATGCTTCCAGAATCTGAATCTGTCTTTTAATCTTAGAACTATATTTCCTTTTGTGATGTGACAATATTCTTTGATGAAGCTACGTACAGCAATTATTTGTGCAGTCACACCACACCAGAAGTGATCAGAACACAGAGATTCTCTTCTACTGTCTGAAAAATGAGACTACAGGGCTATTATGTAACTATGTGATTACATACAGTGTGCATGCTCTATTCTACCTGGTAGAGAGATTTACTTTTTGATGTGAAGTTTCTTAAAATCTAAATTTCCTAGTTGAACTCTCCCAAAGCTGATTTCAAAATCAGCTGGATATTGTGAGATCAAACTTGACATCAACAATTACCCATTGAATAAATTTTTAAAAACCCTAAGAATCCTACTGTGCCATCTTAGATCCAGTCAAAAACATGAGGAAATATCCACAGCCAAGGCAAAAGACACTCATCCCTCCTACAGAAACAGACAAGTGGATTTTAATAAACTGAATAGCCATGCTCAGCGGAGATTTCATAGCCCTCTCATGGGAGGTTTAGGTTGGATATCAGAAAAAGGTTTTCACCCTCAGGATGGTCAGGCACTGGAAGCAGCTGGCCAGGGATGTGGGCACAGCACCAAGCCTGACAGAGTTCCAGAAACATTTGGACAATGCTCTCAGGCCCATGGAGGGATTCTTGAAGTGTCCTGTGCAGGGCCAGGAGCTGGACTTTGCCAATCCTTGTGACTTTCTTCCAGCACAGGTTATTCTATGAGTCTATGAAAAGCTCAAACTGTTGATGTGATTCAGACTGGAACAGGATTATGACTAATTCACAGCTAGGAAATACAGAAATATAGTATAAACAGCAAATGTTCATTTATGCTACTAATTACAATTTCATATTATATACATGGACTTGAATTTTCTTTTTCCTTGCAGATCCAAGTGGGGAATAACTTTGAAACTAGAAAAAATAATTTTTCTGGCAACGAATATGGGCATTCTTAGGCAAGTTCTCCCAGTCAAGTTTTTACTATGAAACAGCTGCTGCTTGCTGGATCTTCAGCCAGTTAATAATTTTCCACTCTACCAAATAACTTTTCAAGTGGTTTATTAAGTGATTAGGAGTCTGCTCCTATAAATCAAGTGAACTTTATTATCCCAGCAGTAGTAATTCAGCCCTGTAGCAGAAGGAAAGGTGGACCTGAAAGCACAACACAAATTCCTTACTCAATACTCTTCACTTTTCTCTTGGAATTGCAAACCACACTAGCTGCGACTCAAATCCCTGTTTTCTCTTTTCCCTCTCTGTACAGGGCTATGCCAGCATCCAGCCTTGCAGGAGAATTGGGCCTGGCTGAGATGGAGCTAATTTTCCTCAAAGTAGCTTGTATGGTGCTTTTGTTTGGATTTATGGCCAAAGCACTGCTGATAACACAGAGATGTTTTAGCCACTGCTCAGCAGTGCTTACAACAGTTAAGATCTTTTCTGCCTCATTGCACCCTGCCAGCAAAAGGAGTCTGGGGATGCACAGTTAGCTAGGGGGGGACACGGCCAGCACAGCTGACCCCAACTGAATATCCCAAGGGATATTCCGTCCCCTGTGGCATCATGCTCAGCAATAAACAGAGGGACCGAAGCGTTTCCAAAGATGCTGTTGCAGGCAGTGCTGGGCGATGGTCTGCTGGTGAGCAGTGACTGCTTTTTTGTCCCAGGTTGTCTTTGCCCCTATTTCTCACCTCTGCTTAAACCCTCTTTATCTCATCCCATGGGTTTTCTTGCTTTTGCCCTTCCAAAAATCTCTGCCCTCCATTGGAAGGGAGCAAATGGCTGCATGGGTGTGAGCTTCCTACCAAGAGTACACCCCACAGCACACATTATTATGCAATATGTACCACAAATTGTTATGCAAACTGTTCATAGCTTCTGGAAATTCCCTGACTCACCTTCCTCTTGGAAGAAGAGGAGAAGTTTCCTCTTCCACCCTTCTGGGTGACCTTAGTTGGGCAAGTTGATCACGGTGAGGAAAATGGTGTCTCCAGGGTTAGGTTATTTATTTATTCTTCATCAACATTCTTGTCTGATTTCTTGCTTTAAGCTTACTAGCTTGAGTTACTCACAACACCCCAGTGCACTCCTCACTCACAAACATGCCAGTTCAGTGACATTTACAGAGTTAGTCATCATACTCTCATGCCTTAGGAGCAACAAGTTTGCTTAAGATCATGGTGTCATATACTAGGAATATGCAAGTTATAAAAACTACAAAAAGCATTAGATATTTTCATTGTATTTGAAACTAAAATTGAAGTGCACACCTTGTATATGATTTTATTTTGTTGCTATAATACGTACCAGTAGTGGAAAAGGATTCTGAAGTGAACAATTCAGTATTTGGTATTTTATGGTGAGATACTTCAGCCACGACCATTACACTTTTCCCAGTGAAACCATTATACATTGTATGCACTGATTGAGCTTTACACATTGTGAACACGACCTGTCCTTGGCATGGTAAGAGATCTGGGCCTTGCCATGGTGCAGCTCTGTACCTGCTCCAGGGTCAGATGTTTCATAACAAGCACAGCAGAGCTTCCAGTAGAATTACTCAGGCATACTCCTGTTAACAAAATTTGGTAATCCTCTAATAAAAACATCCAATCCATATCTGGCTTCTACCATGTCCTACATAACCTCATAATCCTCAAATTTAATAACATCTGCAGGTTTGGAGAATAAAGTCTTGCAAGTGACAACACAGATGACAACTCCTGGGAGGGAGACCTGGAGCTGAAGATGGAAAGAAGGTTTGTAACAAAATCAACAGACAAAGAAAATGGACTTTTATCTTTTCCCCCCCACCCTGCATCTATTAGAACAATTTCTGATGCACTCATAGGGTTGTCTTCCCTTCAAGAAGGTAACAGTAAAATATTCCTGTGTTTTTATTCTTTCTTTGCAGGCATGGTAATGCTGAGAGTACTGACAACAACCAACCCAAGGATTTCTTCATGTGCCCTGGAAAACAGCTGGTTATTCTATTTAACTGGAACTGAAAGACTCCACATTCATAAAACACCCCAGCAGGAGCCTTATTTTGTACAAATGCGTGCAAACTTCAGGGGGGAAATCTGCTCCAGCGTACCTCATTATATCTAATGGAATACCATTAAGAGCTCCATGCCCTATGAGTTGAAAGCCTTTCTGTAAGCAGGTGGCATTCTCAGTCTTGCCTATTAATGCAGATATTGGAGCTGATAAAAACACTCTGCCTTCATGTGTTTGCCTCCTATCTATCCTCTGTTTTGCTAGAGCCAAACATCCATGCTCGAATCCTATGTGCTTGAACTACTGAGATTCTCCTGGCTGGAAATCAGAACCCACAGAACCATGCTGCACCTCTGTGGAGATCCTTAAACCTGGCACTATTTGGGGAGGTTTGTGTTCCACTCCACAGTTAAAATAAATAAATAAATAAATAAATAAATAAAATATGATAAATAGTAATTTTAAAAAATTTTTAAAAAGAAGTATGTAAATATAAACAATACTAAGAGCATCTTCAGCTAGAAGTGACTACTCCTACATGCTTTTACTCACTTTACTGCTTTGGCCCTATATAATTAATTTAATCATTTATTTATTTGCAAATTAATCTTCCCATTAGAGGAATTCAGGTGCAAATATTTACTTCATATAAAACTTTCAGAGTTTTCAAAATATTTGTGTAAACATTCTAAAGGTGAGTAATTTAGTAATTCAAATATTTTTGTGTAATTTTCCTAAAAATGGCTCACTCATACTGTGGCCCATTTGAGAATACGAGAAAACAATCTTAATGACTTCCACTAAAACGTCAAAATGATTTTAAACAAGGCAAAACTTGGCTGTGTTCTTAATCCTGAACATCTGATCTCCAAAACCATTTGCCATGGGAGAATTTAAACATGTGCACAGGCTTACAAAAGCTGCACAAAACTAAGAGGTGTTAAGGTCAGATGAGGGTTGGAACCTCTGAAATTTCAGAGTGGAAATAGGATTTAGGAGTCTGTGTTTTCACTGAGAGAACAAAATTGGATATAATGAACACACATTGTTAAACTCCATCAGTCTCTCAGGGTTTCAGTTATTCTTACAAAAGTCAACCACTGGGATAAATATGGATAAAAAGGTGGGGAGCAACTTTACCATAAAAACTATTTTTTACTCTGTAAAAGGTTGCCTTTTCCAAATTTTATAATTTCTGCTGTTCAGAAAGATAAAAATTCAAAGGTTTTACAACAAACTGCTTTGAAAACAGAATGCCACAGAAACTGTGGCATTCTTACACACAAGCTGGGGAAAATACCAGTCTTGATCACACTGTTATAAAACAGGTATGGGGATGGTGGAAAATCTGTAGCAGTTTGGAAACCAGACAGCTCCCAACAGGGAGAGCAACCTGCCTCAGGTGTAGAAGATTCAGCTTTATTCAGCCCTCCTGTTAATGACATGAATGACAGAACAAAAAGTAAACTGATTAAATTCACACCTGACACCAATTTGGAGGACCTGTAAATACACTGTGAGGAAGGATTAGAATTCAAAATGTTCATGACAAGCTGGAGAAATAAGAGGTGGGGAAAATAAAAATGAAGGAGGTAACTCTATTAAGACAATTGTAAAATCCCATACATGGCAGAAATAGCAGCTACTGAAATATAAAATGGAAATAATTGCATAAGCAGCAGTTCTGCAGGGAAGGGTCAGGCAAAGATCACATTATGATGTAGAGAAAAATATAGTCTGCATGACAAGTATGATGGTAGTTCTTGCTGTTTGTCTGGCACACTGGGGTGTTTCTGACTTCTCTTCCAGGAAGATTTGCACAGTCCATAGGAGAAGGTGGTCTACTTAACACAGGAGCCTACAAAATTTAGGAGGAAAGCTTAAAAGAATCAGATATGTTTAGCTGAAAGATGGAAGAGCCATGGGTGCAGAGCTAAACTCTCGAGCCTGACTGAGGCTGTTGTGAATCTGTCCCCCGTGGTCTGTAGTGGGTAGAACTGAAACAATGGTCCCAATCTGCAGTGAGAACCAGGCTACAGAGATGGAAAACGTGGAAGAGAAAGGACAGTCACGCCACAGCTGCTGGCAGATTCTTCAGCAATGAGGAGTTTTAAAAACAAGAAGCCTAAGTCTTGATGGTAAGGCTTGGTCTGGTGTCTCTGAATCCCTTTCAGACCTTAGCACAGATAGGAACCAAGGGGCCATGACACACACAGACAGAAGGCAGGGTGTGGCCTGTTATCAATGGCTGTGTCTTTTTAGTACACTAAGGACAGAACTATCTGAAAATCATGCTCTGTTAATCCGTGATGATCATTAGACTTCTGAGACAGCTGCTATTAAAAAGAGTATCATAAAAAGAGAAATCGATTTGTATTTAGTTATTTGATGTATGCTTATACATCTGACATAATGGTCCAGTGTTCCTATGGCTCCTGAGCTGCAACTTGAGCTCGCACAGAGCTGCAAATACACTCAGTGTGTGCAATGTGCCCTTTGAAATTAAAAAACTCAAGAGATTTCCATTTGTGGCCATTGGGCACCGAGCTTGAGAAAGGTCTCGTGTTTATTTCTTGTCTGGTCTCAAACAGCAAACCCCTCATCAGATTAATGCTACAAAGAGGAAAGCATAAACATTTTATAAAAGATCAGGTAATAAATGCAAGCACAAATAATAACCTAAACTATCTAATAGCCAGGCTCCATCCCTACTTTTTACATTACATATTTATATTTTATATTCAGATGTGAAGATGAAATTCTGTTAAATTAGGCTGAGACGTAGAATGAGTTTCTGAATGCAGCTTGCTCTCAAAGCTTACTTACAGATCATCTCTCCCTCACTCTCAAAAAATTATTTTTTCAGAAGCCATTAAAGAGGAAGAATTTCAAGAATTTTTCATATTGGCTGACGCAGAGTAGTTTGACAGTTGCATGAGCTTCTATTTGCAAGAGAAATTACTCCCCAGAGAGAACAGTGCTGTTTCCCTTTTGTTTATTTATTTGGGTTTTGTTATGGGTAATGCCCTGAAAAGTTGGAAGCGCTTATAGCTCTTTTGTAAGAATATTATAAATGGATGCTTATCTCAGGCAGTAAATATTTTTATATCTTTAAATAGAAATACCAAGTCAAGGAACAGGATTAAACAGGAAGAATAAGTCATGAACAGCGATAGATTTTTCCATTTGCTACAGCAAAATGTTGGGTTTTATTTTCTTTTTTTTTTTCTTTTTCTCTCCATAGGAATTCCAAACCAGTTGCTCCATCATAATTCCTGCAGAATGTGGTGCTGCCTGCAGCCCAGTGCCAGCCCTGTCTTCCCCACACAGATGAAAAGGCTAAACCAGCTCAGCCCAGGCAGAGCTCCCCCTCGAAAGCCCCAGAGCCCCATGAGAAGTTCACAGGCCTCAACAAACAGCCAAAGCCACAGCACCTTCAGAGTCCCCCTGGCTGCACTGCTGCTTTCCGTGTCCTGCACCCCCGCTGCACTGCTGCTTTCCGTGTCCTGCTCCTGGCTGTGCTGCTGCTTTCTGTGTCCTGCTCCTGGCTGCACTGCTGCTTTCTGTGTCCTGCCCCCCTGGCTGCAC
>VWZN01017710.1:80614-121942 GCA_013396955.1 Regulus satrapa | reverse complement strand
CAGCTGCACTGCTGCTTTCCGTGTCCTGCTCCTGGCTGCACTGCTGCTTTCCATGTCCTGCCGCAGCAGTGCAGATGGCAGCCAACACTGCAGCCCGATCCTCGCGCGGGTACTGCGATGCTCCAGATGTCACACGTGGCTGGGGCACAGAGGACACCTCGCCAAACTCAGTACGGGGCAGTTTTGCTGCCTTGCAGCCTCTAACTCCGCACACCCACCAAGGCTGCATGCTGCTGCTGCTGCCTGATGACCCACCAGCAGAACTGGCTCCTGTGACTCAGAACTGGCAGAAAGCGCCCAAAACCAAAGGAGCAGAGCAGGTGCCCAAGGGTCTTGACTGTTTCCCTCAGACTGCAAATGTTCCCTTTCTTTCAGCTACTCCTGCCTCTGCCATATGTGAAGAAAAACAGTCAGCTCCATCACTCACTTCCAAAGACATAAAAGTTCCCTTGTCTGGGTGTTGTTTTTATGGAGAACCATTCTATCAATAAACCACTGAGAGCAGATCCAACTGCTGGAGACACAAAAAAGGCTACAGCCTGCTATAAAAGGATTTTCTTTGATGCAGTGTTCTCCCCATCGTGTTTAACTCTGTGCTGGACAAATCAAACAACATTAAGCCAAACAGCAGAGTAATGCAATAGGAATGTTGTCCTTGCAAAACAAGCCCACCAACCAACCAACCCTGAAGGTCACAGCATGAACTGGGAGCTTGTGAGCAGGGTCTAGTCCAAAGCTCACCGTAAAACAAAATTATTCCTATGCAGTCTAGAGAGCCTTGCAGAAGTTGTTTTGACTTTTGGCTGTCTTGTATAAAGGAAACTTCAGGACATTGCTTGAAACTCAGGATACAGAGGATCTCGTAGAACTGGAACAAAAGCAGAGGTCTATTTTTTTAGAGTGTGATTGTAGCACAAGTGCATGGTCAGGTCACTGTGAGCTTTCTTCCCAGTAACTGGTGTCTGCTTTAGAGGCTGTCAAGCCCATTATTTGCACCTCTTTGTAAACAGAAAATTAAAACACAGGCAGTGGGTAACAAGAGACTTTAATGATACACCTGGTTAGTACTTGGTGACCATCTTTCAGGCTCAAAAGGAATGCCAAATCACTCTGGCAATTTCATTCCTTGTAGTTATCAGCCCTTCTCCTTTTAAAAATACATCTTTCTGACAGCGGCCCACAGCCACTATTTCCTTTTCATTCTCGGAAGTGCAGAGCACTACAAATCATCATTTCACTTTGCTGCGGTCCTTTCTGTCCTTTTGATCATCTCCTTAACACCTTCTGCATTTCTGCTTCCCTCCCTCGTGTGCAGTACATCAAAAAAGAGCAGCAAGTAGGTTTTTCCAGGGACAGAATCCCAGCTGGTGTAGATAGCACACTGAAGTCAGAAACACTGCTGTATTTAAGCCAGCTAAAATTCTGTCCCTAGTACATATTTCAAGATGCCTTATAATTCAATTAAGGCTTAACAATTCTCTTCTTGGAATACTAACAGCTGGAATAACAGCTGGAATAACTAACAGGAATTTCCTTGTAAAAGTATTACATTCAATTGCAGTTTGCTACTTCGTGACTCAAATAGTAAACAATGAGTGGTGCTCCTTTCTTCCTTCAATTTGTTGTGGCCCCTTAAAAAAATGGTTTATGCTGCTAAGAAGTAATTTTTCTAATAGTACCTCGACTGGATGTTCGCTTCCTGTATTTACAAACTTAAACCTTTGCATTAGTCTTAGATAAACATTCTTTGTGTCTATTTATAAAACTTGATTATAAAACTTCCAAATATTTTAAACCAAAGCAATTTCATAGTATTATCAGACTGCCAGTATGGCTTTTCCCAGCTCAGAGACCACCAGTGAATGAAGTTGGGAAGAGCTGCAGAGGAGACAGCGCTCGGCTTCTCTGAGAGTTCAGCTCCCACCAAACATTGCATGGAGCCCAGGAACATCTGAAAAACTTGGAAATACCCTGAAGAAGTACAGTTGTCCTGTTTCACAGATTAGGAACTGAAGACCAGAACTAAACTAACACATTCAATATCCCAATATTCAAAAATGAAGTTAGTTAATTCTGTATTTCCCTGGCTAACGATCTGAGTAGTTGACATTCCTTTAGCTCTACTCTCCCTCATACATAAAGAATTGTCTCTCTCACATAACTGAGTATCTTGGATCTGATGTAGGATATGATACTGGTAAGATTAACACACAGAATTTGACCATTCCAGAAGCTGACAGTCCCATTCCCTACCCAGCTGGCACAAGATGTGAACTGGGAAAAGGGATTTTCTTTGCAATTTTCTTACATTGAGAATTGTTCCAGAGTAGTAAGAGCTACTCGTTTCTCTCCACAGAAATTTCGCCTTGTTAAATTGATCTTGTGACAGACAAATCCACATTTCAGCTACATCAGTGGGAAGTGCTGTGGGCAGGGCAATGCCCCTGAGAGGAGAGCAATTCTTAGTTCACGGGATGATGAAACACATGTGAAGTCTCCATGCTCCACAGAGCTTCTGAGCAATTTCTCTGCACCTCTGTCTGATGTTGCACTGCCTCAGTACTGCTTACTTCTCTTTTAGGAAAGAAATCACTGCTAGCTTAAAATAACAAAACAAACCCACAAAAACAAAACAAAACAAAAATAAAACCCAACCAAACAATAAAACAAACAGAAAGGCTGCAGTTCATCAGATATATTGGTGAGTAGAGCAGCAGAGCAGATGCTAACTAACCCTAAAACTTCAGAGAGGCATCATTGGCATGTACCTCAACAATTACAGTTTAAACTGTTTCCAAATCCACAAAAACTTTTGTATACATCCAGATAGAACAGTTTATGTTGCTCAAGCACAAATTTCCATTTTGATTAATGAAGAAATCCCTTCCTCTCTCCTCCCAAGTGAACAAGTTCACTTGTTTTAGATGCATGAAGTCACTAAAAGACAGATTAATTTTAAAGTTTTGTGGCCTTGCGCCTTTTTTTATTATTATTTTTAAATCCAGTGAGGGCTGAGAGCCAGACTAACAAACTCACCAGGAAAGGATAAAGTATTCACCCTGCCCAAAACAAAAATGCCTAGAACTTTCTCCCCTCCCTTCCTTCTTCCCTCCGTCCCCGCCTCCCTCCCCTCCTCCCGTTCTCCCGCCTCCCCTGAGCCAGCGTTACCTAATTTCTGCACAAACACGCAGTTTCTGACAGCATCACCTCCAAGCAGCTCTGGCCTCCTGTCCGATCACATCTTGGTTTAGGGGAGCAGAGGCGAAGAGCTACTACTGAGGGGTTCTGCAAGGTAATCAACTTCTTGGGTTTTTACTTTTTGTTTGTAATGCCTAACTAGTGGTTAAATAGATGGACCAAGAAAGAACTCCTGGCAAACTGTCTTGCTGGAATTTGTTGAAGTAGAAAAGCCTACTTTTCTGCAGTACAAAAATACAAACTCAGAAATAGACTTAAAAACGTTTTGGCTCGCTTGCGTCCTGCAGGGAAAGAGCGGTAGTTTTTGAGATCAAGATCTAATTTAAAATATATAATCACTAGAATTTGTTTTAGTCATGAGTGCTACTTGTATGTGTTTAAATACACATATGCATTCTGACTGAGCTTCAGTTCATCACATTAGACAGGTTTAGCTAGCAGCAGCCCATGTTCCAGCTGTTCCACTCAGCTCCCCACCTGTGTGTGTCTTTCTGTCCAGCCATAGTCCTGCAAAACACCCTGAATTCTTTGTACCTTTTCCCTGTATCTTTTGCAGGCTCGAAATCGCCAAGATGTTTCGGATTCTTTTTCTGGTCACTGGGCTGGCCCTGTCTGCCTCTGGTGTCATGACAGACAAGGAAACTGACCCACGCCAGGAGACACTGCATGAGATACAGAAACAAGTGAACGACCTCTGGCAGAATTTGCTCTACCCAGTAACACGTGGTAACGAGACTGACGGGATGATTTACGCCACCTGTGAAATGAAGCCCAGCTCCAAAATAGATGCTGACAAGCCACAAGTGACTGGACAAGTCTTATTCAGGCAGAGTTACTCATATGGAAGACTGGAAGCCATTTTTAACTTGGACGGGTTTCCCTTGGATAACAATCAGTCCAGCAGAGCTATACACATCCACGAGCTTGGAGACCTCAGCAATGGCTGTGATTCTACAGGGGGACACTATAACCCTTTCAGAGTGAATCACCCTCGCCACCCAGGAGATTTTGGCAACTTTCTTCCCAAAGAAGGCAAAATCAGAAAGTACAAAACAAACCTCTTTGCCACGGTCTTTGGTCCATATTCCATCATGGGCAGATCTGTTGTGATCCACGAGCAGGAAGATGACATGGGCAAAGGCAATAATAAGGCCAGTTTGGAAAATGGAAATGCTGGAAAACGCCTGGCTTGCTGTGTGATTGGGATAAGCAACAAGAACTTGTGGGAAGAGAAACTGCCTGAGGTTATGGACAAGAAGAAGAGAGGGCTCAACAAAAGAACGTACAGCCAGGCTTTCCCTAAGTCCAAAATGCCAGCTCCAGCCTGGGCAGCACAAAGTAACTCAGGCTGTGCTGTTGCCCACTAAGACATATGGCTAAAGGATTCCCATTTGCTTGCTCCTCTATGAAATGCGTATCACTTTTGTAGAGCTCCCTTTATGTAAGCCCATCAATAAAACCAGCATTAACTCAACATTGTGAGTGTTTTCTTGAAGGAGAAAGATTCCCTTTTATGCAATTTGGGAGTTGAATGCATGTAAGCAAGAGTGCAGATGGACAGGGTGCGTGGCTAAGGAATCTGCACTGCAAGGGTCTTTTAAGGGATTGTTAGATAGTGAAGGAAAAAGGTAAGGATCTGCCTCTCATTACACACGGTTCTGTAGTTAGGTGCCAACTTGAAAAGCAGAAAGGTCTCTATGCTGTTAACAGTGCTGGGTGTTGTGTGGCAAGACCTTGGCAGTGGACTTCTCCTAGAAATAAGGGAAAGCACAGAAATTTCTGTGCTGAACTTCAGATCCATTATGTTCTTCCACTAACCCTAACCCTAACTCTAACTAACCCAACTAACCCTAACCAACCAACCCTAACCCTAACCAACCCTAACCTTTCCCCCGGGGGTATAAGTCTCTGGTATAAGTCTCTGGTATAAGTCTCCAGTCCGTTAGTAACAAAGTTATATACAAAAGTTATAATGCTGCTTAGACAATGATGATAAAGTCAGCAGATCAGAGAGAAATATTATTTTCAAAGCAAAAAAGTACTGAGTGTGTTAGTTCATACAAAACTTTGGGAACAAAGTTTGGGCTGGGAGAAGTAACAGTGAAAAGATTTAAGGTATTTTTCAGACTTAAAAGTCTCAATAAGGCTTTACTTTTTTTAAACTTAACACAATTCAGAAAATTAAAACACCACCCCATGGCTATCATTCATCTGATATTAAGAAGAGAAAAGGAAACAAAGAGGTAGAACAAGTATATCAGGAAATGTTTTTATTAAAGATGACAAAATTTATTAATATAATTTTACCATATTGTGCTGTTAATTCAGGCAACAACAAAAGACCGGTTTGCAAATAAATTAAACGGCATAATTTAGAAAGCAAACTGCAAAACAGAAGCTGGTAAACAAAATGCTATCTTTTAGAAATGTAGCAGATTTTCAACTTAATCTCACTTAAGATTTTGAAATACATTCCTGAGCTCATAGGGATTAAAGAAATTCCACCGTCTTTATTATAGAAATTCCCATATGCTTAAAAATAGTCTCACTAAGAAAAGAAGCAGCATTCTAAAAGATGCTTCTTAATCTGTCATTTTCACACACTTCTTTTACAAATTTGGTGAACATTATTTTTCCAATAACCACATAATCATACTTTCAAATGAAATCCTTCTCACAGATAATGCATGACTTCGTCTTTGGGTATGAAAACCTCCTTAAAATGGGTTTGTGAAATGCAGTTTCTCCATACTCCTGCCACAAAACTCCCTTCCCGGTTTGCTTCCCCAAAGCCCAACACCAAAAAGGCTCACATGTCTGGTGGTGATTTCTGCGCTTCTAAAGCAGTAGAAAAAGGGAACACAGGTCTTAAAACAAAAACCAAAAAAAAACACCCCTCCAAATCTAACATAGGGTTGAGTCCACAAAAAAACACTACTCAAATTTACTGGGGGGAAAAAAAAATGTTATAATAGCACAACATCAATTAAAGCAATATTTGAGGAAGATACTGACAAGGATATTTAATTACTTATCACCTAGTGCAGCAACAATGTCGTACTTTTACAAGTCTCCTTGCTTTGAAGTCTTGTGTTCCTGGGAGAAAGCTAAAAATGTAGCTGGAATACATATTTGCTAGAAGAGAAAGGAGAGGGCCAGCATTGCAGCAGCGGCATCACAAGGGAAACGAGGTTTTCAGAGATCTGTGTATCTTACTGGATACAGAAAGATTCAGTGATTGCAAAGATTTAAAAATGGCATCAGAGCAGGAGAATGGTGTGAGGACAATTACCAAGATGCCCTAATTGTTGGGCTGCATTTCAGTATGCTCTCACAGAAAAGACATACTGAAAGGAATCAGCACATGAGGCACTAAAAAGCTGTTGATCCAGCCCTACTTCAGCCTTGCACCAAGCTCTTCATTAACTAATAGCCTGATAAGGGACTGTGAGCAAAATGCTCATTCTTCCATCTCTGGGTCAGGAAAGACATAGGACAGGGAAACAGTAGAAGACTCTCAACATTTCTGAGTTCAACACATGAAATCTTGACGTTCTTATTTGCTTGCCTCAGTTCTGACTGCACTGATATCTAGCTCTGTGCAGGATCAGCCTGTGAAAGATGGAAATAATACATTTCAAACAAAATGCTACTTCATGTGACATTCAGGCAGTGGAGGAAAAAATCCTGCACATTCTCCTGGATATTTTAGTTTCTACAGCTATTTTTCTTCAGACTGTCACAAAAGTGAGTCAGTAATGCAGTCAGCTACAATTACTGGAAACAGCTTAACACTCTCTCAAACACTTAAACTCTTGGGGTTTTTTTTCAGGTAATGAGGAATTTTAATGGTGCAAGATAACAAAATAAAAACTTTTTACTGCTTCATGTCCCTAATACGCTTAACTGTTTATATAACTTTTGCTCCTAAGGACTGCTGCTTAACATCAGTGGAATGTTGCAATGTCCAATTACCCTTAAAGACAAAGTACACATATTTGAGGAGCACTGTAAATATGGCTTTATATCCTACAGACAGACACTGAAAGGGTTACACAGATGCAGCAGCTAGGGAAAACACGTGAGAACAGAGACAAGCCACATTTTTCACCTTCTGACTATCACTCCTCATATTTATATGTAATAATTTACTACAGCCTTTCTTCTGCTGAATACAAACTGTTCATGGGCTCTGATACCTTGATTAGGGCAGCACCTGCTAGCTCATCTTATACATACAGAAGAGTTTGTCAGTACTGCCAATATAAACTCCCTTTATTCAGTAGCTGACAAGTGGGCTGTAAAAACTTGCAGCTGGCAGTTATTTGTCTAAGAAGTACTCAATTTGGGAGGGATTTTCCTTTTTATTAGTAGTATTTTATTAAATTTGCTTTAATTCTCTCTGAATGGTTTCAAGTTCTAGGAGTGAGAAACGAACATTTACAGACAATTAGGTCCCAAGCCAGCAGAAAAATTGCCTTGATGGCTGCTGGCCCATAGAAACTCCACAGCTGTAGAGACTATTCCTTATGCTACAAACAGGAGAGGAAAGACCTGCCTCCCCTTCCCCAACAGCTGCTAACTTCAACGTTAAATATTCCCTCGTTGCTGCCTTCCTAGAAGCAGACTGGCACAGCTCCAGCATCACGACCAAGCTAGGGAATGACACAGTAGCTCCCTTTCCCCCCAGTTATTTATAGGAATGTTTTTCTATGACTAAACCTCTTCAAGAGAAGAAGTTTTAAAAAGTGGCAACAATGCAAATAATCCTTCTATCATACCATAGGCCAGTGCAATGAGGAGGAGAGGAAGAGTTATCCTCAATTTCAAGTACTAAGAAAATAAAAATGACACAAAATTCCTTTAGAAAGGAGAGCAGAGATGGAGTGAAACCTATCACCCATTAACTAAGCTCAAGGGTCCGTTCCAGCTCCTGTAAGTAGAGGAATGCAGTTTCCAGAAACTGACAGCCAAGTAGCTGGACAGGACATCACTGGTTCTCCTCCTGCTCTTTTCTTTTCTTTTCTTTAGAACAGCATTGCTGTTTTGCACTGTAAGACTTCAGCCTTCTCTGATGATGTTACCTTCAGAGCTTCATTAAATTCGGCTCTCAGCATCTGGTGAAATAACTTGCTTCATTTTCATGAGATGAGCTGGGAGAGGAAAGGAAAAATTTTGTACAGTTGACAAAATACAAAGGTATAAAAGTTTGTAATGAGAGAACTATATACATGCAGGGATGGTTTTCAGAAACTTCCTGTAAGGGAATAGTGACCTTATTCTAAGGATGTACTGACAGTCACTATATGTAAAGAGGAAACAGAACACAGTTTGAGAGACAAGCAAAAGCTCACAGCCTTAAGATGCTTCTCAAGACACATCTTAAGATGCTTTATCACTCCAAATTTTTCATCCTTGAGAGACCTTTCTCAACACTAAAATACAGTCCAGCACTACGACCATACATCTTTCTGCAAGGTAAGCCATTATCTTCATCACTGGCCTCTTTACTACACTAATGTAAATTACATCAATCTATATAGAAATTTCAAATCATTACAAAAAACCAACATGACTAAACCTCATCACTAATTCCTTCCCTTAGGTCATTTACAGTTTTGGTACACTACAGCCAGAACAGAAAAACATCTATTTAAAAGAATTATTAACAGTTCAGTATAAAATAATCAACCCTCCAGCACAATATTTCACTGATCATATCTGCAACAGCACAGACACTGCACAAGGATTACAGTGAGATGCTTGAGGGCCTGGATTTCATACCTCAAGCCAAACTGTTATCCAAATATTCATGGTTTTCAGGAGCATCAGATGGTTTCTTGTTTTCAGAGTCAGAGAGCTCCTCAAAGCTGTTATTTGTGTCTGCAGTTTTAACACTGAGCCCTCCATGCCTTCCAGCATCCTCAGTATGTACCACATCCATGGTGCTGCTATTTTGATCCCTTCTTTCATTTGGAGTTTCACAATCTCCCTCTAAGGTTTTGTCATTGTCTTTCAGCTCCTCAGTTTCACCTGTTCGTTCATTCTCAGAGTTTGAGGGATCTGTGGGGTCAGATGGATCAGGGCTGGGAAGTGGGAGCTCTGCCTCTGATGAATCATTAAGCTCTGCTCCAACTCCCACGTTCTGCTCCCCCACAGGAGCGCCTCTTCTTTTCCTTTCCAGTTCTGCAACTGTCAGTTTAATTATCTGACTTCCAAGCTTGTTTATGTCTTCTTCCTCAGAAGGTAGCTGGGGTAATGAAGGGTAAAAATGTTTATTTTGGATTCTGTTATTTAAGTTTGTTCCCTCTGGAGCCAGAGACTCACTTGCAACAGCATAAGTTTCATCACGTTCTCCCTTCTGTTCTCCTGAAAGAGAAATGCAACAGCAAGATACTCGAGTCAGTTGGAGGCATTTGTTATATTCTGATCTGAAGAATATTACTGCCAGTGCTGGACCACAGAGATGTTTATCTCAGTAAGGAATTTTTAAGAGTGCTTCCCTATCCCTCCCAGGCCTATTTCTGAGACAATAAACAATCAACACTAAGTTTCCTGCTGGATCTGGCCCTGTTTTGGATCCTGTCTTTCCCTAATACCAACAATTGTAAGAGTCAGACAGTACCATACTGTCGAAAAGCAAAGTGAGGAAAACTTTTCCAGGGAATATCAACGCCAAGCTATGGAAAATTTTGGCACAGTTTACCATTAATTCCCCCCATCACTACCAGTTTCAGGGGTTAACATCAGCTCCATTTATTTGGAGCTTTTTACAGGCTTTCATCCAATAATGAAGTTTTGCTATTGGTCCTGCAACATTCCTCCAACCATAAAAGATTATTTTGATTAGGGTAACAGCATAAAACAAAGCAGCAGTACAAGAATTTTAAGTATAACATTATACTAAAAGGCAAACACTGAAAAGAAGTGTCATAATGGAGAAAAAAATCAATGTGCAAACAAACACCCTTGTTGAAAGTGTCCTTTAATGTGTCCATTAAAGGACAGGAAGCCTCACTGAAAAAAAGCTTGCAAAGTAAAGTAAGAAAAATTAGGAAATGACAAAAATAAGTTTGCCTTGAGAGCTTAAAATTACTCTTGTTGTGCAGATACATTACCTTGTAGTCTATGGGAATTTACTCCATTTCTCTCACAGGAATTCTGCCTCCCACAAGGATGGGACTTCCTGGCTGCAGAGGATCAGCCTACTGTCTCTACTGTACCTGCCTCATTTAGAATTTGGGGGCTACCAAGTGAAAAAAGGTGGAAAAGGCAGGGATAAATTATCTTTCAAAAGGTGATCACCTACTGGATCTAAGCCTCATTTTCTGAGAAGTCAGCTGGAAAACTAGGAGTTTGATGTGCAGTACTGCTCTGCTTGTGCTGTATATCAAAGTGCTCCAAATCAGCCAAAATGTAGGTACCTAAACACTAAGCACTCAAAGTCAGCAGGGACTCTACCTTCCTCTTTGCATGCCTCAGTTTCCTCCCTCTTGCAGTAGAACAGCACCAACCTATCATCTTGCTGCAATCTTCTGAAGATAAATTGTCCCAAAACACTAAATCACCAGAGAAAAGTTGATACAAGAACACGACTGTTTTCTTCAGGGAATGCCTGAAATAGCACCCAGACAGTACAGCAGGGCCAAGGCATTCAAGAATGGAGCAGAAAAATCCCGAGTAGCTGCTTGTTTGCAGCTGTGATGCTCAAGCACAATCCATCCCCCGACACTATCCATCCTGTGCATCAGACAAAGTGAGATTTCGTGGCACAAAACAGGCTTTAACTCACATGATTGTACTCTGTCATTATGCATGTTCACAGAGGAACCGCACAGTCGATCCTACAGACATCCACCATCCAGCTTAACTGAACCCACGATAACAAGCGCAGATTAGAGGAGGCTTTGATGAGACCAGGGTAAGCAGATAAGACGGGATAAAAAAAGCCTGAAAAAGCCTTCTGATTATCAACAGATCTAGCTAGAGCAACACTTGATGCATCATAAAAAGTTCTGATGAAGAATTAAATGTTTGCTCATAAGCCAAGAAGATTTATTGGGTCAAACAGGCACCAAATATCCATGCTAGTCTTTAAAAGACCATCACTGACCAGTGTGACGTGAGGTCTAATATGTAAACAGTAATCAAGAATTTCATTGCTATTCTGGTTATCAACTGTTTTCACTCAACTGATCGTTTAATGAATAGGAAAATAAGAGTGGTTTTTGGTTTTATTTCGGTAATACCTCAACCAAGAGCATACTTGTTTGATGAATGACAGCAGATGAACACACTCCTGTGTTCTTGCCAGTTGCCAAGGTCCCCCAGATTCTGGAGTATAGATGAAAAATTACAATATACACCAAGTTTCTAAACCTCAACAGCAGTCAATCTCTGTGCAGAGTGGTACAAAAAGTACCCGTGTATCGTTCCCAGACAGTTGCTGACTGCAGAAGAGTTCTGTGACTCTAAGCACAGGGATAAATAAAAAGCCCCATGGCTGAAAACAAACTGCTTCCTTTTCAGGCTTTGAAGGCAAAATGGCAGCCTCAAACATCCTTCAGGAAAAGCATCTGAACCAGGTTATTGTTGCACCACCTACTGTTAGGAACTTTGGTGTCCCCTGCACAGCTGGTCGTAGATATGTGCTCATCTACGTCACAAAAAAGTTGGCCCAATTTAATTATCAGAGGTAACTTTTTCTCTCAGTTCTCACTGCAGGTTATCAGATATATTGGCACACAGGCAAGGGAAAACCCAAGATATTTGTGGAGGCAGAACAGTAATTTCTTAACCTGCTCCAGTTGAATGACAGAATTTCTGTGACTGACTTTGGATCTCATTATGGTCATGGGACAGGGAGGAGAAAATAAGGAGATGACCTACTGGGAGCTGATTCTTCCTATGACTGCCACTGGCCTAATCCTTGTATGTCCTTTCCTATCCAAGGCTGTTTTTTTCTGCTCTTCTTCTGCCTCTCTTTCTGCTCCTGCTCCATATCCCTGTGTTTATCCAGTCCCTACACTCACTGTGCCCATTTCTCATCACCTTTTAATATTTTTTAATCAGATCTTGCTTTCACTGGCAGTGTTCTGGTTCCTCACTCCTGTGCTCAGAGCTCTGCTCAGCCACATGTAGGTCTCTCCTCACTCAGACCTCCATCAATTCTGTCAAACCCCATCTAGTCTAGTCCTCCCACCACTTGAGACTCCTGATCTTGGCCTTTCTTCCCTCTCTGCTCCAGGTTTTTTTCCTTCTAAGTTTACTTTATCTCAAAGGAATGGGGCATACAGAGTTTTACCAGCACTGGCATAAAGTAAGCTCAACAAAATTTTTTTTTTTTGTTTTTAGCAGATGAGATTTTAAAGTAAATCATGTAGAATGAGGTAGAAGCTCCAGACTGCTTCCTCAGACTGGAAGCCTTTTCCCTAGATTTCAAATTCCTATAATTGCTGACACAGTAAATGCTCACATNAGCATACAAAAGACAAAAAAAGTCCACCAAAATATCTACATAGTCATCAGTATTTTACACAAAAAGAAAGTAATTTGGCTGTCTTAAATAAAAATAAAAATCCAGGTGACGTAGAAAACACAGCATGGAAAGCTTCAGCCCAGAGCTAAGGTTTGGCAGTGTTACAAAGCAACAGCAAGAGGGTCTGATGAGATGTGACAGGCAGATCAGACTGCCTGTCTGATCAGCCTGTAATCACAACTATAATACCAGCCTCACCTAGGACAAATATGGAAAGAAAAGAGCATAATGCCATGAAGTAAATACTTTTAGTAACTGCAGATTTAATTAAAAATCAACAATTAAGTAGGTAAAATAATGAATATTTATGAGTTATTATTACTCACCAGAGAACTATTCATTACAGTTTCGCTTCTTATTTTTGGCACAAATATCAGCTGATCAAGATTATAAAAAAAGATCAGCCTTGCTGATCTTCACATTTTATCAGATAATGACATGGACTATAAAGTCAAAATTAAGCCACAATCTATTTAGTTTCAGGACTAACAAATAAATTGTTTATGATGCTTCATGGTTAGCTGAGAAAGATCTGGGTATATCATAATGTTATGCCCATTAATGACTTTATCCAAATGCCAATAAGCAAATATAATAATCCATCTCCCATCCATTATGAAAAACTAAGGAAAAACAAATCAAGGTTATCAGCAACTGCCAAATGAAGTTAAGCTTGGCTTTGAAGAGATGTTAAAGCTTCAAAAAAGAAGGGTTTTTAACAAAACACATGTAAGACTATGAAAAAAGCAGTCAATTTCTCTGGGAAAATGAGTTGGGTATTTCAATTTACCATGTGCAATCAGGAAGCCATTCATCCAGACATCACCTATAATGCAGGAAAGTGCTAAACCAGTTCCACAGACCGCTTCCTACTGTGCATTTTAACTGAGGGGAAAAGTGCAGGAATCAGTTAACTATAACACAGATGACACGAATAACTTTACACAGCATCACGTTATCTGGCAAGAAAATTCTTTGAGGTGTAAGACCCGATCCCTAGAATCAATCCATTCAATAGCAACTTTTCAGTCGTTTCTTTGCTATTTGTACTGGGACCATCTATCTGTTTTACCTGTGGGTGATGTATTCAGCCTCTGTGATCAGCGAAACTTCGCCAACTGCTATCTCATCATGAAAATTTATTACATTTTATTTGGAAAGAAATGAGTGCTCAGCTCTCATCAATGTTCTTTCGTTCCAGGTGCTCACCTTGTACTTCAGTTCTCTGTGGCTTATCAGCGAACGCTAACAATGGCGAGCGGGAGCGCTGTATGACGGGCAGGCTTGGGTCACTGAATGTTATCGTATCCTTCCCACCTGGAACAGGCACAGGGTTAGAGCTGCTGGTTCACCAATTACAACCACCGGCAGCAGTGATTTTTCAAACACACCCCACAAATTTTTAACAATGTTACTGAAAAGTACAGAACAGGAGAGGCATCTCAAATGATCCTTTCACAGCAAGGAAAAAAAATACCCTGTACTGGGGCCACAATAGGCAAGGCAAAGGCAGAAAAGCTGTATGTTTTTATCTGCAGTAAAGGCCAGATTTTGAAAGACCAGGTGCTGTATGCAGAAAATTGAATTAGCAATTAGAATTCAATTAAAAATAGTAATAATCAGATCATACCAAAGTAATGGAAAACTTGCATGCTATTGCCAGTGAATGTTCAGCACTGACTCCTTACTCACTATTATTCCGTCTCATGTGATATAAGCCGGTTCACCATTACGTAGCTTTACACTTCAAATTTACATATTATCCTGCAATGCTTCCTTAAAAAGAATCCCTAAAACTTTGCAAAATTAAGAACTGAGGGAGCAAATGAGTACACATTGCTGGGGAACAGGAAGGATTTTAATCTGAAAATTCCCAAAACATTTCTGCGCATTTTCATTTTAAACCAAATGGGAAAAGGCAATTTTCCAGCTCTTTTGCAGACAAAATAGTGCAAGAAACCCTTCATCTGAGGACTCTGCTGTAGATGCTTAGTCTTTACATATTTTAGCAATGCAAAAAGCAGCACCTGCAGATCCTTTAGGAAGTCCTCCACTATTCAGGATGCTCATGTTTTTAGTGACTGACACCACCTTAACCCTAGAGGGGAAACGGCAGGAAACATGCAAGATCAGCTAAGCGTGGTGTTTGTGTGGCCTCCAGAACAAGTGCCAACTGATAAGTAATGGCTGGGGAGGCAGCAAGATACTGCTCTATTTATCTCCATGAGAACCGACGTTTATGTAACAACCACTTCGCCCCTCTAAATCTGTTTGCACGCTTCACCTTAAGGCAACATCCTAAATCTAATCACCCATCCAAGACAAAGACTTTCAAGGGAACACCAGGTCAGGAGATACCTGGAATAAATCCAGCTCAGAGAAAGTTCTGGTGCATACTAAGGAATAATGAAAGTCAAGCTGTTCCCATGGAGTCTAACTGGACCACTCCAATCCCTAATTCCTTTTAAGGACACTGGCTGCAAATACCTTGATCCCAAAGGTAGTAATAATCTTTTTATACCCTTGCCATGTCAGACAATCCAGTACAGCAATATGAATGCAATTTGAAGCATGGATCTTGTCAAAATTTGATCCCTCTGTCAAGTATGCATCAGAATTCTGCCTTTGCCAGACTCAGTAACAAAAAACAGCATTAACTAACATCAAAGAGAACAACCCTCCAACTGTAAGACAAAATTAATTAAAAACACTAAAAAAGGGAAAACAAATCCAACCAATATTTCAAAATACAAAAGCTCCAAGACGAATGGACTTTCCTGTAACAGTGAGGGAATTTTGTGCTGGAAGAACCAAATCATACAAGAAACTTGTGGTTTGAAAATACCCAATGGATATTCATGCAGTCAAAAGCAGCCACATATCCAAAAGGATACAAAAGAATCCAATGGAAGAATTTAAAAGATTATAAATATAAAAAAAAGGTAGAGATTTTACTAAATATGTAGAAAGCAGAGGTTTTAAAATTTATTTAATAAAAAAGAAGTAAAGCCTGAGTGAAGTCGCTGAAGATTGCAAGACAAGCTTCACAAAAGATACTTCTTGACTTCCAGCCAGCATTTTCCCAGTAAATACATTTACTTTCCCATTTTTCTCTGAAAACCAGCCTGGTTACAGAAAATAAAGCTAAGCTCAGTATCCACATATCTTAGCAACAGATGTGGCCCAAAGAGTCTGAAGTCTGATGAATATATATTTATTAACAGCGATTCACATCCATTCATGAAAGAGGTACATAGAGGTACTGCTGCTCTACATTCTGTGAATCGTGATCTGAAGTTGGATTACACACAAAGAATTTCAACTAGCTGCTGTGTAAGCTCAATTTCATAACTTATATAGCTTCATGTTCGTCTAATGAATTTTTCAAGGACTTTAGTGAAAAGTATACAGATCTCAAAATACATAAAAGTTTTCAATAGTAGTAGATTTTTCATTTTCTTCTCCAGGGTTGGGTATTTTCTTATAACCTCTGCTGCACCCTACGCCACTGTAACTGGCTACAGCCACAGCAGCTGCAGAGCCCTTTAATTCTATCCTGCCTCTGCACCGTGCTGATTACTGCAGGGCAAGAGGCAGCACCGAAATTCTCTTATCATCCCACACAGAAGAAGGCTGAGTCATGGCTGGCTCTTTCTTAGACTTTTTCTTCAGCGGAAATCTGGAATTTTCAGGAAGCGATAGATTTTAAAAAAATACAGAATTACCTATCTGAATGTCTAGTGACATAAGACTGTGAAAAGAGTGAGATGGTGTTTATTATGTACTGTTATTGAATACATTTAACTTACTGGTGTGCGTATTTCAACCACAGCGTAGCCAAGACAAAGCAAAAAATTAAAGGTTCCTGTGAACATCACATTCTCTGCTTCCTTCTCAAGGGATGTGGGATCATAAAAAGAAAATCAAAGCCAAATCTATGCCCAAACTTGCTTTTCTTTCAGCAATGAAAACAAACCTAATGAATAAATTCATTTAACTAAAGTCCATTTTCTAAGCAGGGCAATCTGAAGTCTGGTAGGCAGAACTTCCACAGGGAATGACATTTCACCTTCTCAAAAATTTAATATGCACTTCCTGTTGACTAGCTTGAATGAATTTCCCCAAAGTTCATTCATGGCTTTCTCAAAAAACAGATGACAAATATGTCACCTAACAAAAAAATAGAGGCATTCAAGATCTTTCTTCAATAGGATCAAATATACTAACAGCATCTGGAAGATATTATTATCATGGTGACAATGTACGTTAGAAATGTTATAGACACAATGATGACTAAATAGGAACATTAACTTCAGATTAAAATCCTACAATTTGTAATGTGCATTTCTTTCAGTGCTGGAATAAACAAGAGCTTTTATCTGCATTTTTCTCTCAATGACAAAAAAATCTACTCGTAACCAGATAACATTTTTTCATTCTGGATTTAAGACTGACTAGATGAGATACTCTCCATGTTCTGCTCCTCACCCAAGCCAACATTCAGCTGCAGAATCCATTGTGTTATTCCCACACTAATTGTTATACACTGCTGTTTCATGGAGCGGAAGCTTTACACATTCTGAAAACTGGTGACCCACCAGGTGTTGCAATGCTCTTTTTGACCACCTCAGGATTAGAGTGCGCTTGGAAACAAAAGTGCACTCATGATTTAAAAGGCAAGCAAAACATCAACAAAACCTCTGGGCTCAACAGAACTCACAATCCAGTGTAAAATTCCTTTAAAAATATTTAAAATCATCCCCTCTCACTATTTTCCTTAATGCAAATGAGTTTTCATGTAGAGCAGCCTCTATTTCTCCTGTGGTCATATAACTAATTTGACCGAACATCTTAATCTGCTGGACATAAAAATGTTCAGATAACACTTCCATTTATTTACATGCAATGACAATATTTAATGCACTGCTAGGATCAGTTACTACAAAAATACATTAAGCAGAACCTACTCCCAAATCCCACTGAGACATTGTAGCTCAGGCCTTCAGGCAGCAAAAGAAAGGAAGGAAAGAGACAGTTGTTATTGCATAAACATTAATTTGATGTTTTACCTACACAGATCAATACGGTGCGAGAAGTTCCCACTTCCATTTTTTAAAATACATTTTGCAAACATGAGAAGTGCTGCATTTATTAGTGTAAAAATTTTATGGAACACTAGTTTTGAAAAGCAAAACACACCAAACAAACCCCTACAGTACCTTGAACCAGTAAGTTTGAGAGATGTTTGCAGTAATGTACTAAACTGCATTAGCAAGGTTTTAGACAAACATTTCGCCTTCATCTCTTGGAGAATGTGGGGAGGCACAAGTGCACTAAGTACACAACACGAATTAGGTGACTAACTGTGGAGAAATCCATGGAAACAGATTTGGCCCCTCTACTTCTGGAAAGAGTCAAGCAGGACTGAGAAAGAGCAAACTGTCAAGCTGAAGCTGGAAACACACCACATCAGCCCAAACAGCTGAAGAGCGTAGGTTTGTTACAAGGGCTCTTCAGCTCTGACAAATGTTTTCTTCTAGATGTACAGGTTAGGTGGAAAAAACGGGGCCAAGGAACCAGAAGCCTAAACCACTCTTTCCCACTCTTAATAGCACTGATAGGAATCTGTAAACAACAAAACCTAACGATGCAAACATCACCAACAAAGTAGCATAATTTACAGCGGGTACAGAAGACACAATTAGGTGCAATGGGAAGAAAAAAAGCAAAGAAGTAAGTGTAAATTAAACATTGCACATTTTCCTAATAACGATATCTATTAAAAAACAGATTAATCTCCCATTACTTGAGTAATTTAAAACCAAATACAATACTTAAGGCACTACAGGGAATAAACCTGTTTTGGAAAGATGGACTAGAACATTTAGGACCATTTACGTTTCCAGTTTCTAGGAATTTATGATTCTACAGAAAAGCATTTAAAAATGGTAAAAAACAAAATCCATGGTTACAAGAAGAACAAAAGTAGTAATTTGAATTGGTTGAAAAACATAACGATCAGTAACCTGTGCATCATTTTATGCAACATTTAAACAAAATAGTTCATTTTTTTTTTGTCTGCTGTCTATGGAAATAATTTAATTACTTCAATATTTAAACCATTTTTAGCACTTTTCATGCTATTTTAAATACATATTTGATTTAAGAGTTTACAAAAGTCTAGTGATTTTTGTTTTCCACTTAACATTTATTAGGTATTTCAAATTTTGTAAATGTGCTGAATAGAACATTCACAAAATTTAACGGTCATTAAAAAAATTTGCAGCCAAACTTCTCTTAAATGCAAACATACCATTAAAAGTGAAATAATGCAAGTTATTTGCTTGAAATTTTACTAACCTGGAAGACTCCACAAGCCAGCAATTTCCAAAGTTCTTAATTTCTTTTCTAGTTCTGCCACTCGATTACCTAGAATTCTTTGGAAAAAGAACAGCTGTCATACCAAGGTAACCAAAGGCCAATTACTTATATGACTACAGCTGAATTTTTAAATTGCTACTTAACTAGTGCAGTAAACCTGTGTACGATATTCACTTTTCACTGACAGCCTCTTCCAGAGGACAACCTCTTCCAGAGTTAAAAGAAAATTAAATGTATATGTCTAATCTATACTATGCTTTCAAAAAACCAGAAAGCCTAGGATGTAATGGACATTCAATCTTTACAGCAAAGAAAAAGAAAAACAACTCACAATATTTCTATCTTCTTACTTGCAAATATCACCTTATTTTCTTTGTAGCTAAAACCAGAATGTAAAAGCTACACAGACAAAATGTGGAAAACTCAAGACAGCATCTAGATTGACTTTGAAGTTCCAAGACACAAATTTTGCTAGTCCTTTATTCATTGAGTTTTTTCTATCACTAAGATTGCTTAAAACAGCATGGAATATTTTTTCTATTACACCTTTTTTTTTTTTTTAGCATTGAACCGCTTTCTACTTTACTAAAAAGCTTCAAGCTCTTTAGTGCCTTTATCACCCACTCAGTACTCACTGTATTTCTTGGGTCATGTCTTCTTTGTATCTGACTTTATACACAAAACCTATTTGCAGTTAGCTCTCCTGTAGGATTTAACTTTCAGTCTTAATTCTCTTCCCAGATCAAATGAGAGATTTCTATCTTGCAAAGAAGGCTCCTTTCTCCAATGAATTTTTGCAAGTGCTTCACAGGCACCACAAGTCTGCTGGAGTCAAAATCTTTAAATAAATCCCAAACAATACTCACTAGACTGAGAAACCTAGACAAGGCAGCAATTCTAAACATGACAGCAGAGATTACAGACAGCAAGTTTTACTCATCAAATTACAGCAACAGGATAAGTCAGTTAAATTTGAACTGAATGCTGAGAAGCAGCGTATCCCAGTCCAGCAAAGCAATAGTATCTTCCTGTTCATACCAGAGCTGTGTAACACTGCACGGAGAGCTCCTCAGCAAGGGCTTTATGTGCAGACATTTGAGCACACTGGGAATGGCATTACTGACAAGATGGCAGATTCTGGGAAGAACAGGAGGAATAGCACACCCAGCAAATATCACAGGGACTAGAAAAATTGATTAACAAGGACTAAGCATTTTTGAAATCTCTACTGTGAGAGCCTTGCAATGACACAATAAAAAAACTATCAGTATTTTAAATATTACGAAAATACCAAGATGAGAGACAGAATGTAAAAGAGAAAGCTTTTAATAACCATCAAAGAAAGCACTGAAAGGTACAGGGGGTGTGTCAACTAAAAAGAACAGTCCATCACATTTAAAAGCAGAGGAGAAAAGACAAAGCAGTTATGTTTATTTCTGCATTGAAACTCAATATTTCAGTAGGCTAAAAAGGTTATGAGTGATCTACTACTGTCTTCTCCAATTAAAAGCAAAATTACTCAAATCTAGATTTCACTTTCAGAATGCTTCCATCTGGTAAGAGAAACTCAGCCTCGGTAACACTGTTTTCATAACCCTGACATCCAGCAATTGGGCTCTGCAGTAGAACACACCAGCTGCCAGCAGAAGGCACAGAGCAGCTTTCAGGAAACTCCACCTCACACCCTGGGAGCCCATTCCCCACTTCCTGCCTAAGGCCTCATTAAGGGTCAGCTAAAGAACATGGAATCCCCAGGCTTAGAGGGGAACAGAGAGACATGATGTAAGACTGCTTCCACATCAGATTAGTCTGGCACGGAGCTGACAAAACAGCGTTGATTTGGCTAATGATTGTCACCACAAAGGAGTCAGAAGTTTAGCACTTTTAATCCTTATTATTTTCATAAGCAGTTCGCCACTAGTGCCAGAGCAGAAAACAGGGGAAAGATGCTGCCCTCCCTGCCAGCTAGCCTTACCACACAAGGAAACTCAACCCTCTGTAATAAAACTGCTCCTGCTATTCAGGTAAAAACAGCAAAGTCACTTTTCTCTTGCTTTTCTTAAATTGTATAATTTATTTATCAGCTGTACCACACTATTTCTAATAGCTTTGGAGAGAATGTATCCTGATTATACCTACTGAGTCCTCAGAAGAGTCAGTGAATTATTTTTTTAACCTTCATTGCAGGTTCTCATACAGAAGGATCATTTTGTGTCTCAGAACAATGCTTGGCCATAGCAGAGGACAATATTTAACCCCATTCCTTCCATTCAGAAAGAGACCAAAATATGTTTAGTGATGAGCATCATTCTATTTTGCTTTAAAAACCCCATTATCCCAAGACAGGTATGGGAGAAATAAACCCTAAATGAAACAGCAAGTTCTGACAGCAACACATTTTTGAAAGATAAATGTGTAAGCTATTCTGGACACAACGTGGTTTATCACATTTCTTCCTTTCCCCTGAGACCTTCAGATAATTTCCCACCTCCATACCTGCTGTGGGAAGTCTGAGCTGCTAGGCCTACTTGGGTGGGTATTTTTAAAGGGGCTGCATGGGTTGGTAGCACCCAATTCCCTCATCTCTTCTTTTATCTCTACACACAGTGAAGGAGATCCTTCAGCTAAAACAGAAGGATCATGTCACAAACACAGGTGCTGATAGCTATTTCCATTGTTCTCTGGTCCTGTTCCTAATGCAACAGGGGAGTTAGTATAAACCTCCCTCCAGGATAAGGTTTTACAGAAATCTGTTGTTTGTGCAACAGCAGCAATGCTCCCACCTGCCTTCAGAAGCCTCTTTCTGGCTCTCTCATGCTTTCCGACATGCACGGCCATAATCTGAAGGGAGCTGTGGTGATTTACTGCACCTGAGTTCCCTTCACCTCACTTTCATTTAGACCTTGCTAGAGAAGACATACACCCTCATATGGATACCATCACCTAATGCCTGTAAATAAGTCTGCCACAGTTCTGTATCTGGTCCTACACATCTTATGGAAACACGTGCTCAAATTACAGACTGACACAATCCTTTTTGTAATTTTGGACATGACCGAACATGCCCAAGTTAGAAATGTTAAAATTAGTGCAATATATCTAAGCACCAGAGCAGCTTTTATGCTGATCCAGCTTGCACAAGTGCTGGCAATTTCAGGAATAAATTGCACTAAAAAGAACATCTAATATACAGTTTATTGCTGGTAGAATAAAAAAGGATGTTTATCCATTTGCTAAGCAGAGTTAGGACCACTTGGCCTTGCATTTATATAACTACTTAATCTTGCAACATGCTACTGCATAGAGAATTAATTTACAGCTGCCTTTTCAAATTAGGCTAACAGACTTGTGAAGAAAAACAAGAGGACATTACTTGAACTTAACATTAGTAGCTACCAACCACCTTGGAAAAACAATCTGTATTTTTCCTCAACAATTTTTTTTCCTGAAAACTGAGGATAAAAAGTAAAGGCTAGATTTAGCCTACTTGTTCCTAGGCACATACTCCCACAATTCCTTCTATCATGCTACATCTTTAGAAGAGTGACAATAATAATAGCATGTCTTTTCCAAGAACAAGTGGCAATGGATTTTTTAAACAACAGTGTAAGAACAGAAAGTAAACTTCAACAGAACATCCAAATTCCAATCTGTACTAAAAAAATCCATTGTCTTGTTATTGCTTCAGTTCAGAAAAGCTAATCCACCATTCTGCTACTGTAAATACAGCCAACTCTCAATCTGCAAGCTACCAAAGAGGTCTAGACCTCAGAGTAGGTTAACTGTATGAAGGAAAGTAAGTTCATATGGTCTGAAAAATCTCATTTACTGATAATGAGTCACTACTAGGTCATTCACCCATTAAATATCAAATGCAGAACTTCCTCCATGAAATTAAACAACCGCCCCAAAATCTCATGTTCTTTACTCAATAAATCTTGGTTTTCAAACAACAATCTGAAAGAGTAAATGTGTCCTCTAAACATGCTCTTTCACAGGGAAACACTGCTACCTTGTGATTTATGTAAATCCTGTCTTTAGTCTTCCTGTGACTATAATTCTCTCTAGCCTCATATCCTTCTCAGCTTCCTATTTTTCAATGGAGAAATGTCTTCAACATAAGAACGTATCTTCTGCTAGTACCAGTTTATGAACATATCCATTTACCTTGTGCACTGACTGTACTCGGACATCTAACCTTCAACAGGTGGGCAGTTTCTTTCCCATTTTCACAAGTCGGCAGACTTTAAACTTCTTACATAGTAAATAAGTACCCTCATTTACTTGCATCTCAAATAAGGGATGTTTTTCCTTGATGTCCTACCTGCATTTCCCTTTTTCACATTAAACTTTTATGCCTTAGTTGTTTCCATTTGTGGTGATTCCCATTCCTCCTAGCTCCTTAATTAGCTTCTTTAATCCACCTAAAGCCAAAAGTGACAAAAAGAACGAGAATACTACATAGGAATGTTTTTGAGGCTCTTCACTCAACTTGATCAGGATTTATCTTCCTTTTTTTTTTTTTTTTCCCCGAACCATCCTGAACTGAATATAACACTACAGTTCTGAGAACACTTCTGACTCTGGACTGATATGGACTGTCACTGCCCTCTAAGACCTGATCTTCTTTAGGCCACAGAAGAGTAGTTTTTGCCTATATCCAATCTCTACTCTGATGGCTGTATGTGAGCAGCTGGGCTCGCAGACATAAGAACCATATCTCCTCGTGTGGGTTATCTCAAGACAACCCATTCTCAATACTTGAAAGCAGAAAAAGCAGTATCAGAAAACAATCGTTGCAATGATATTTGAGAGATGCAAGAGACTGTGTATCACCAAAGGGAAACACAAAACTAAGAAAGAACTTCGCAAAAAAAGAAAAATGATGCAAAATAAAACACTGGGTCGTGATACAGTATCAGGATATAAAAGGCAAAGATGGGTTTGACTTGGAAAAACAGAAGTTGTTCTCTGGATGTTTTCCTTCTGATGTTACATTAGCAGTAAGAAGGGATTAAGCAGATGTTAACCCTTCCTTAGCACTGCTCTGTGCAGCAACTCCTCTTGCATCACGGGACAAGAACTGACTGAGCTGCCATCACTTCTGGGCTACATTTTCACTTTAGTCCCCTTTAGCTGATTAGGCATTTGTTGTCTCAAAATATTAGAAGTGGCTATGAACTGCTCCTCCACTTCTGTTGCCACAGCACTCAGAATTATGCAATGGAGTCTGCCTAGTATCTAAGTTATCATTTTTCAGAGTGAATCATCCATTCTAGTGTAATACAGTTTACTTCAGTACTACTTCTTTTCAGGAAAGATGTCTGGCTGCTGCTGGCATCTGGTCCTGATGTGCTTTTGAGAAACTTGAATAACCTCTGATTACCAGTAGTGACTCAGGGTTAAAAAAAAACCAAAAAACCCCACAAACCAAAAAAACAAAAATCCCACCAACAAAAAAAAGAAAGGGGGTGAAACTGAGCACAAAATCAAGGAAGACTTCCTAACTCTGATTTTTATACGCTGTACAAGGACAATAATATCAGTATGTCACAAAATGTGTACAAAACCTTTGTATTCTGCCATATAGGAACTGTACAAGCCACAAAGCATTCCACTGATGAGCAGAAGAGCTAAGAGCAAACAAATCCTCCTTTAAAGTCCAGTTCAAATTTTTAAAAAACCCAGAGAGTAGCAATCCAACTGTGTTTATCTCCTTCAACTCTTATCGAAGATGAAGGAGCTATAGGAACAAAAGGTATCAACTACATGACACAGGCCACTGAGTATGTGTCAAATGTGACATTAACCCTTTCAGACTCTTTTCTAGGAGCAAAACTTACTAACCCCACCAACCAGTGCTTATTAGAAAATTCCTACACTGACAACCAGTTACCACCACATATCTTCTCTCCCTTTCAAGGATGTCTCTCTTCCCAGAAGCTTTTCTTTAGCTGTCCCTACAGACTTCCTGATAGGAATCTGCTTTGTGTTATTACAGTGGATAATAACCTGAGCAGCAAACCAGTCCTTGCCTAGCAAAGGCAGACAAGTCTCTGTCAACCCCAGAATTTAAGATGAAAATGTAATTTTTCTCAAATCACAAATCTGGTCCTAAAAACTGAAGAATCCACCACTCAACCATGACGATGAATTTTCTGTGAAAATGAATCTTCCTTCCCCTTATATATTTTATGATATTTTACTTAGAAGTCATGCCACCTACTTGTTGGTTTGTCTTTGGTGTTGTATGACCATGTTTTTTTCATGGATGGTTTCCAGTAATGCAGTGGCCAGTGATTTGAGATCTGAAATGGATTGTGGCGTGGCTGGTAGGCTACATCCATGATCCTCCGACAACAACTCTTGGACTACAATGACAAAAACACAAATGAGTTTCGGCTTCTCATGCAGAGATGCAACACAAACATTTACTTAATAATTACAAGCATTTACTTGTAAGTAATTTACACATTTACTTGATTTACTTACAAGCATTAAGGAACTATTCCAATTACGGAAATGAACACATATATTTTTCCTTCAATTAAAAACAAAGCCAAAAGATCAGAACTGTAATTTCTAGCTAGCATAAATATGGTGGCTTTCCAAGTTGATTGTTATTCACAGCAATAGCCAGGACAAGTATAGGCAGACATACATTAACTCAATTCTGCTTTTGGAAAATTCTTTGTATCCAGAAGGATACAAAATCATTCTTCTACAGGCCTACAGACCGGTAAAAACTGGACACTAAAACCGAAGTCTCCAAGGAATATATTAATTTTTAGAACCATTATATTCTTCAGGTTATTTAAGACTGGAGTGAGAATACAATCACCCACGAACTCTTCCTCTGCAACACAGAGTCCGTACCTTCAAGCCAAATCAGGAAGTTCACTAATGTAATTAAAATCTGTAACTAGAATCTGGCTCTGTTTCTTTACATAAACAAACAAACAAATATACATGTATATTTATATATACATATGTATATATATATGGAGAAGAGGAGAAAAGAGAAGCCAAAACCAGAAAAATGTGTTTCAGCTTACCATGACATTTACTACTGCTCTCATGTGTGTATGAATATACCAACATTTAAACAATAGGATGGCAAGATATACTGCTTGCTTCAAATAATTTTCTCATTCTTTTTCTCCCCTAATCTTGATATTTTCTTTGAAACAGGGAAAAGAGATTATTCTATTTTGCTACCCAAGAAGAAACATGGGACACAAAGATTTCTTGTAAAACATTTGAATGTAAAAGCTTCTAAGAACAGTAGCAGAAAACCTGACATAGTGCCCCTCCCTCCACCACCCAGTCTATTTTTCTTTGGAATGCGAATTGTAACTGCCATTGTTAGCAGAGCAAAAAGATTAATAAAGAAGTGATTTGTCAGGGTCTAGAGAGTAAAGAAATATTTTATAAAACTAATGGGAGAGAGAATGAATGACAAAAGAATTAACAAAAGAAGAAGCAGTAATCCAGAGGTAAATTTTACACTGTTGAGTCAACTCAGAAAAGGACAGAATTAGCACAGTAATAAACAGAGAATGAGAAGAGGGTATTTGGTTTGGTTGGTAAGGAAAGGGTTACTGAAATTAAGAGGTTAGATGAAAGGAATTCAATGAGATATGCAATGAGATATGCACCATGCTGCATTTATGCAATACCTTGTTTTGCAGAAAGGACTCCAGTCAGAGCACTGCTACTGGATCTACTATGAGTCTTTGAATTTTTTCGTCTCTCTAGTGCATTCTAGGGAAACAACAAATATCTTATTTAGAAAAACAGCAGGCAACAAATCCTGTCATTAACAGGAAAGAATCTGGAGCTTTGGATTTTGGTCTCAGAGCAACACTGCAAAGCTTGGACCTTACACCCATAGTAAACTACAACTCAAACTCTCTCCAGCCTTAAGTCTTGGTAATGTTACAAAGACTCATCTGTCTCATCATCATCACTTTACTGCAGTCTCTCCCACCCACTCCCCCCAATACATATTTAAGCCTTGCCTATCTTTTAATAATCTGCTTACTGCAGTGAAGACACTGCAGTATCCTGTAGATAACATCAGCTAGAAACAAAAGCAGAATTTTCCTAGCATTTCTTTGGATAGGTTTCAAAGGGAAAGTTCCAACACCTTTACCAGAATTTCTAGAAGCTCTTTTAGTACCAAATACTGACTTTCAGGAATTAGAAGCAGAATGGTCCTGCTACACAAATCCAGCTCTTGCAATTACAGTTCTGTGAAACTCACCAGACCACCAAGATGCTCACTTCTCCCCAATAAATTAACTCACACTCCAAGAGACCCAAGATGCAAGTGCCAACTGAAATGAAGTTGGTACTTGGAGGAGCTTTGGTCATGCACAAAAACCAGTCAGGGCTGTGACTATTTCATAGTGACCTAAATGAAGAAGTCCCACTGACAATCCTAAGATTACTCTTCTCATGGTCTGACAACCAGCCCTCCCCTCCCACTCCCCAAAATCACTTGTAGAAGGAAATAAGAGAGCATAGCTTCTGGAAAAGGTAAAAATCAATCCTGAAGGTTTTATGTAAAACAGCACATACCTTACGTAACTCAGGAAAAGAAGAACCATGAAAGCTTAGTGACCATTAAGCTACATGAAGAAATAGCACAGCCACCAGAGAACAGGGAGACAAGCAACACAGCTGCAGTCATTCACCACTGCATGATCTGCTACTTTTCGCCTACCACCTGCCCCCCAGCAGAGTGATGGTTTCCCCCCAGAACTTAAAAAAAGTATTTAATTAATTTTTCAAAATACACTTAGTATCCCTTTCTACGACCCTCAGTTAGGAAGCCTACAAGGAAGAATGAGCATGTAATATGTATACATACTAATACTGTCAGAATGTCAACAGTAGATTTTTCTTGCATGAACAAATTTGTTCTTCAAACACATTTAACATGAAAATGAACAGTAACTTCCACGAACAAAGAAGCACAGTTTAGATGGTACACTGAGAGGATCTTACCTTATATTTAGTAATACTAGACTTCAGAAGGTTGACTTCCTCTTGAAGTTGTTTTAATCTCTCTTGAAGATACCTGAAAAAGAAATGTAATCCTTTACTTCACGTTACTTTCAAATACTGCCTCAAGCAGTCTTCTTTACTATTTGGCATGTCCTCTCTTTGAACTACTGAGAGTTCTTTTCCCTCTGCAGTTCTGTGAGGGATGAAATAACAAAATCTTACTGTTCTTGACCCCACAAAATTTTAAGTAGGGAAACAAACTGCATCAGAACAGGAGCCTGCCCGCCTGTTACATTTGTCAAGCATACTGCACAACTATTTTGTATTGGTCAGGTTTCTGGAGAAGAAAACTAAAAGAATATATTTATGTCTAGAGGAAACAGTCAGGAAGCATTTATGTGTGCCCTCTGTACTTGAAGGTCTGTGAGACAGACACATGAAGATTTGTATATATGTCCACACAAGACTCAGCTATGCAGAACTTTTGCACTGCAATATCCATCACTTACTTGGCACTACTCATGAGCAAGCACAAAGTAGAAAATTTACTGTATAGTTGAAAAATAGTACACAGTTAAATAAAACAGTATAGTTCTTCCTAATAGAGTTTGTTCAGCTGGATGAGACCGTTACTTCCAAATAGGAAATTATCTTTTTTATGTATAAGGAGTTTATAAGATATCTTCTTTCATGTAGTACAACTGCAGCTGTATTAGGGCTTGTGACAATTCAATTATTTCACAGAAAAAACTCATATCACTGTCATGAGAGCAGGGAGCTTAAATTGATACAGAACTCTGTAGGCCACACAAAACAGGAAAAAAAACCCTCTGAAGTTGCTGGAAAGAAGCAATGCCTTTGATAGTACACTTTCTTGCCTAAAGCAGAAGTTTTTGTAAATGGAAACTGTCTTACAAGTTCTATTTCACTTTGAGGTAATTGTTGGCATTATGGGAGATACCTGCTATGGCAGGACTCCTCTCTGTCATCCTTAGTAGAGACCATAAAACATTATTTTCCCAAGAAAACAGCAAGAATATCTATGTGGGTGATTTCACCAGCAACTTTTGTTGGCAAATCACTCCATGCTGACAACCTCTCCCTGTGGAAAAAATTATGTCTGTAACTGTTAACTCAGGGTACTCAAATTCCCTGTTTCCAATTCTAGATTAGTCCATTACAGCTCACTAGAAGTTTCTGAATACAGAAATTTTTAATATTCTTGCATTTGGTGCCATACAGAAATGGGAATAAAAACATCTTCTCTTCCTTTCCTTGTTTAGCTTTATTTGGGAACATCACTGACATCTCTGTAGCCAAATATAACATTGGTAATTTCCTGTAGGCTAGATGTCTCAATATTATTTAACACGTAGTTACACTATAAACAAAACAGGCAAAACAAATCACCAAAATCTCTTAGCTTTCATTCTTGGATATATTTTCTTTAAAGTTTTGCTGTGACTGAGTTCCTGATACTCCTATTACAACAACACACTGTTTTTCTAGGAGAACAGCAATGCACTCACCTGTTCTCCATACACAGAGCATCTATGTCAATGATACGGTTTTCATGCCCTCCTAAGACATGATTCAACTCCTGGTTTAGTCTGTCAGACTTATCTTGGTAAACAGAGCGTTCCTCTTTCACATCCTGTAACTCATCCAGTGCAGCCTGAAGATCATATCTCAGAGTCTCAATCTGCAAAGAAAGGAGAGCTGTATCAATACACATTTAAACAACAGCTAATGTAGGACCCAGCCCCAAAACAGCAACAAGCACATGTTTGAACAGTACTGATTTTGGACAGTCAAAAGTCTTTTCTAAGCTCATAACCCCAGGTATTTTTACTCAATTTCAGTAATACTTCATTAATTCGGAGTTAGGTAACTTTACTAGTTAGATTTGCTTCACAAAATTTCTAGAAAACAATTAAAATGTAACCTCAATCCCTACTGTAATTCTGCTCAACAAACATATTAAGATGGTTTTATCATATGATTTCTAGGACTCCTAGAATTAAATCAACTGAATAAGAACTTGTCAAAAACACCTGTAAGTGGGAACTTGCACTAATCATGGGACTTGGGCAATGAGTTCCACAGCATAAGAACTGAGAAAGTACAAAATAAGCCAACATGGAGGCAACAAACAGGATGAGCTTTGCTGTTAAGCAAAAGAGTGAGGAAATCCAGTGTGAAAGATACTCAAGGACAAAGAGCTTCAAACTCCCAAGGAGATGAAACTGAGTGTGAGAAAAGTCTGCAGTGACAGAGTTCTCCACCTATACCCTGGAAAATATGGATAAGCCAGAAGGAAAACAGACCACCATTTAAAAGAGACTGGGCGATGAACAGAAAGAACACAAGCTTGGTAAGAGTTCACAGGGGGAATCACACTGGAAGAAGACCAACAGCCTTTCCAGTAAGGTACAGTGGTGCTGCAGCTGAGGAAAGACCAAAAGACTAGAACTTCCTGAATCACAGAATGGCTCATTCGCATTGGAACTGACACTGGTAGGAATAATTGTGGGAAAAACTGAGAACACAGACCTGCAAAACTGTCCAGAAATTTATGTATCAGCATCAGAGAAAAAGTCTGAAGTAAGTCTAAAGTAAAAAAAGTCTAAAAGTCTAAAGTAACGAGCATTCATAGAGACTTGAGGAAGGAGAAATAGATCTGATGTGAAAATTCTTCAGAAGAGGAGAAGAAACAGCTTGGAGGCAGGAGGAATAGGACACTAACATTAAACACTTCTATAGAACAGAATTTGATTCAGAGGGTGTCTTTAGGAGGGTACATCAGCCACTGCACACTGTGCTGAATACTTGTAACACCCTTCACTAAAGGGTACTTTTCACTGACACTCATTAACAATATTCAATTGGCACAAGTTGTTGCTGGATATTAAAAAGAAAAGCAGAATCAATAATCTAGACAAAAAAATTCCTGACATTAGGAATTCACTCTAACCACTACTTCCAACATCAATCAGCTATCAGCCCTTCAAACAGAACAGAAATTATTTACTTGCTACTACTATAGCTCTGTTAAACATGACACTGTAAGTCCATATAATTATTACCTGCTCTCGAGCCTTCTCCAACTGTTGAACAAGGTCCTCCCGCTCGTGTGCTGCGAAGTGGCGAGCCCCAACTTCATCATCTCCCAGTCTTTGCTTTGCTATGGTCATTCGAAGGAGCTGCCAGGACAAAAACAGAATTTGGTAAGCAAGAGAACATAGGCTGTAGCAGCAGAATATATTTGTAATAGGAAGAGTAAAGCTGTCATAGATTTCAGCTCTTCCAGGCCAATTAATACCAGCTGGTATTATTTAAATCAGAGAAAGGCTTCTGAGCTGAGGGTTGAGAGTTTTTAGTGATAAAATCCAGTTAAACAGTCAAAACATCCACAGGAATTGAATCAGACCCTGCAACAGTCATCATAGCTTATAAATTATGAGGGATCAAGAAAGTACAGATATGTGGTCAATGTTTTTTAGGAGTGACAGGAACTAATTCTACTCAGACTAAAACTACAGAATTATCAGAAAGCCTTTTTGTAAATACATACATATTAAAATTCTCTGCAGCAGAGAAGTCTTCCCAGTTAATAAAAAGGAAAAAAGTGGCTTGTCCAGCTTCATTTTACTGACACTTAACCCACTCCCTGCTCCATTAGCGCAGATTTACATGAACAGCTGTAAATACATTTGCTTATGCATTATTTTTTTAGTCTACTCAAAAGAGCTAATCCACATCAAAAACAAAAGAAATGGGCCAACAACAAAAAGATTCATCCAAAACGCCCAAGCAGCTAATGAACTTCTGAGTTTGTGACTGCTGAAAAGAGTCTGACTTGAATTACTACACTGAACTTACATTCAATATCCAAAGCAAAAAGCAAAGACCTTTCAAGGACCATGGAGTATTAAACACCAACCTATAAGGCATTCAGCATTTACAATTGTTTATACTCAGTACAACTAGGCCTCATCTTTAGGAGCTCCACAGAGACCAGGGAAAACCACCACAATAACCAGCCTGACTTTCCCTATATCTTTGACTGCATCAAGGAATTAATGCACATCATTATATTGCAGAGTTAGGAAAAAAAAAAAATCAATCTTCTGAAGTAGAAGATTGTACATTAAAATCTATGTTTGGTATTTATGGGATGCCAGTCACCATAGCTACAATGTGCCAATTAAAATCCTGCTGATGCAAGACAGACTACCAAAATCATCCTCCCCGCTTATTTCAGCTCCAGTTCAGTGCAACTCACTGAAGCTAGTACAATGTGTGCTGATAAGAAGTTCAGGGGAAGCTGTGGCTGCAAAAGTAACTGGTTTTGGCAAACTGCATTTCACTATCCCCACAGGTGAAGTGCAAACCCCTGCACAGTTAGTAAGGCTGAGTGGATATGAAGAGATAACAAACTCCTAATAATTTCTTTATCAAGAAGACAAGTCAAAAAGGCAACTAGCAATGGCTTCACAGCCATTGGATTTTTTTTTAAATGCTAAAGTGCTGATGGACAAAAGGTGTGGTGATGTAATGTAATTTAATTCAGTTAGATTAATTTAATTTCTATAATCTCTCTCTAGTAATAAAGGCCACACAGAACAGAAAAACATTTTGAAGTTTCAATCTTGTTCCAAAAAAACATGGAAATAGAAATAGGAGTCACACTTTATTAATGTCCGCAACGCCTGCAGCAGAGCAAAACTTCTGCATAACACTTGGCACCAGGCTGGGAACTGGACCAAAGATGTCACTCATGCACTATGACCAACTCTCCTCCAGCCCAGGAGGGGGTGAGGCATAAAATATAACTGCAAGCAATTATAACTTGCAAGGTCAAACAGTCTGTCAATAAAAGCACAACTCTTTATTTCTATACTACCAATTTTGAGGCAAAAAAAAACCCAAAACCATGAAGTCTTAAGAAAAGAATGCTTCAGAAATCCAAATTAATACAGTAAAAGCAGCATTATTAACATACACAAAATACAGTAAAAGATCAATCCATAAAACAACAGAGTGTTTCTTCCAGACAGTTGGCCAATCAGAGAGTTGACAGGGCAGAACAGGCCAAGTCGTTTAATTCTGCATTGCGAATGTCTCATGAGGCAGCACCACCTGCTATAAAATTCTTCCCTGAAAATGCTGTGACCCAAAGACACTGTTATACCAGAGGTTGAAGGGTTTATTTTATATATTAGGGCTTTGTTATAAACTTTATAGACTTGCCCTCTAGCTGCTGTATTTTTGTTTCTGTCATTCAAAAATCACTGAGGAAAAGACCACTCAACTTCATTTAGGTTAACACCACCCCTCAGGATTCAGTGAACAGCATTCACAGCTGAATGGATTTAAATTATTGGCACCTTACTAGAGAAAACTCCCGTTTGTCAAGAACCCATAAACTGTTAACCAAAATTATCCACTGCTGCAAGCACTCTCTTTTTATTTTAGTATCACAGCTTCTTCTTATATCACTTCAGCTAAGATAATTGTTTATAAAATAGCAACACTGTATCACAGCCCCACAATTCCTAAAACCAGCATGACTGGGATAGCTGCTGTGCAGGCTGTGAGTCCATAGACAGTGCCTGCACTGAAGTTGAACTTCTTGACTATCAATAAAACATGCAGAAGACAAAGGGAAACAAGCACAACCAATTCTTTAAGGAAGGCAGAAACCATCGTGTTTAGCCACAGTCACAGCAATTGTCTTCACCATGTTATCTTACAAAATCTTAAAACGTGGACTAGAACTTGCAAATGTGCTACCTGAAGTCCCAGTTCTGCCAAAACACACACGCCCCATTTAACACTTCTCCCTGTTGCTGCATGAATGATTGTCTGCCTGGCAATAAGGAACTGACAGCCATTGTTCCCCATGCACCTTCCTCTTGGCTCAGCCCTGCTCTTGGCAGCTTACAAAAGCAATTCTTCGCATGTTCAGGTTCAGGTAAAGGCAACCGAGTCGTCTTGCAGAAGTCCCCAGTTTCTCTTAAGCTTTCCCTTTTTACCTCTTCACACAAAAGAATGAGATTTTTTAACTATCTCCTTCTATGTTTTTGTAATTGTTCCTGAGCATTGCTGCCATAATATTAGGAAGGAAGAAGATTTACAAATAACTACCATAAAGATAGAAGAGTCTTCATGTGTCAGAACCTGTGAGATTGTGATCAATCATAAAAATAAACAGCCTTAGATATCTGTCGCTGCAGTCTAACTATTGCTGTATTTTTCAAACTGCAGCAACAAATCCTTCCAGAGACTGTCTGAAGAAGTTTTATTATTTGCGCCAACAAAATTCTACTTGAAATCAGAGGAAAAAATGATTCCAGTTAAACCAAATGCAAGTAATTTGTTATTGCCTGATGACGTGTTTAACATGATTTCAACAAGTAAAATATCTCCGGTTCAAGGTTTGCTTGCTAATCCAAGTGACTGTATCCTACTCGTAGCAAACATTAAAGTGGTGAAAAACAAGTCAAGCCATCAAAACATTTCTTTATCAATAGAGCTAATGTGTGATATTTAAAGAGGGGTTTTTTTTTCTTTTTTAGTCCTACAAAGCTCTTGCCACTCAGTGACAAAGCCTGCATGAGTCACCCCTGCTCAGACACAGGCAGAATTGTTCATCCATAAGCAGCTTCGCTTGCTGCAAAAGCAGCTGTTTGTTCATCTCTTGCCAGAAGTAAGGCTGACGTAGACCAGCTGGGCAGGATGCCCTCCCTCACTTTGGAAAAAGCAGTGAGAAGAATGCAGGGGAAAATATGTAAGAACAAGCAAATTATTAAAGGTTTTTTTGGTTTTTCTATATACCATGCATTATCTGGACTCCAGTGCCTGAGGTAGCCCAGCTGCCAGTACAGAAGAACTGATGAGCAGAAGAGAATGGTTTTGTGAAAAAGCCTAGAATTTTATCACTGAAGCTTGTAGGGAGAGAAATCTGACACAGGAGGAGAGTGTTAAATCCCTCAGAGAGATGGCAATGCTTTTTTAGGCACTTTGAAAACCAGCAACCTGACTCTAAAATAAGCTCTATTTCTCATTTATAGGAAAGAATATGTTCCAAAAATGAAAATCCTAGTCTAAATTAATCTGTGTCTGATGCAGCTCCTTCCTCCCACTCTTTATTTAGTGATGCACTATTTTGCACCTTTCAGAGAAAGGCACACTGGGTAGAATAACTCCTTTTGTACTTTTCCATTCATTTTAAGGATCATGAATCTAAACTCACGCTGAGAATACAGATGTCATGAAGATAGGTAGCTAGTACCAACTTAACCCACAAAGGTGAACCTAAATAATGCCAGTTCAGGCACAAAGAAGTAGGCTCTGTGTTCCCAAGAGCATATATTGTCATACGGAACTACAATAGGTATATAACCTTGATATTTAAATGTGTTGTGGTTTTTCTACTTTTTTTTCCTGTTTGTGCTGTTTAACAAACCCTTGCCATCTGTTCAGGACTGGCTTGGGAAAGGCTGTGTGGTATAATATTCGTGCTGGAGAACTGAAAGACACCGACTTCTACACTGTAATACAGTTCAAACAGTAACATGCAAATGAAAATAAATAGTGCGAAGCCTGGTCTTTGAAGAGTTGAGCAAGTTATGCTGAATGCTATGCATACTACAAATTCAGGTTTCACGTAGCTCTATGAACACCTTCAAGGGGGGGTCTTTGTGACAAACAGTGAAAAAACCTGCATTATCACAATATATTTATGTTTAAAAGAAAAGAAATAAAATAAGCTTAAATGGAAAGAACGACCCCCCCATCTGAATAATTAAAAACCATGTCATTTTTATTCAAATGTTAAAATTTCATAATTTTAAAACTGTAGTTGAGGGAGGGAAGTTCTCATTATTTGTTTCAATTTTTTACTTTGTTAACCACCTCGATTCTCCAATTCAATCTCTCACTAGAGTTTGATCTCTGAACGTACTTTTGCATAAAGCTCCAGCTGTGAATGTTACACACATTTGGCTTGAGTTTAAATATTTCAATTAATGGAGACAACAGGAGTTTGATTAATACCAAATGGCAGATTTTGAGCAATGTTCCATATAACTTGCTAAATTTAGCAATGAAATAAATTGGTTATGTAAGGGTAATGGGATGAGGGCTTAACAGGAAACTTACTATACATGTTTCTGATTAACTACTCCATATTTTTAAGGGAAAAATTATGCTCCTCTGGCATCTACTACAATTTTGCATTTTCAGTATTTTTTCTGAAAAATATCACAAGAAGAACACATGCTTATCTGTACTTACCTGTAAGAGGAAATACCAATAATAAAATATGGGGTTTTTAAAAAAAATAAAAGGAACATAGAAAGTCCGAGAGCATTAAAGCAAGGCTAAATACAAAATACACAGCTAAGGACAGCAGAGCAAAAGCAGCATACAAAAATACATAAGATGCACTTACTGGTATCCTTTCACAGCTTCTGTCGTTTCACTGTTCTAAGCACGTTTGTAATTAAAGTATTATAAGAGTCCTGTAACCCATTCTTTTGTTTTCCTAAGAAGTAAATGCAAAACTCTATCCCAGTTTACACATTCCATGCCATTTACTGGCAGTTTGTCATACCTTATTGTCCCCTTGTACTTCTCCCAGTCTCTGCTGAAGCTCTCCAATCTCTTCTCCAAGATGCTTATTTCGATCTTGAGCCTCACTCAGTAGTTGAGCAAGATTTGCCTAGAAAAGGAGTAAGTATCAGTCAGAAGTCAGTGTCTGTGGAGAGAAGTGTCAGTAGTACTTGAAAAAAACCCCTTGAGTTACTCCTTATCCACCAACAATCTTCACTTTTATTGTTGGTCCTACCCAGACTTCATGCTTCATTAGAGAAGTAACAAGAAAAGTCACCTGGGTACCTTTATCTTTCATAGTAGAAAATACATACAGCATGAGTGCATACAAACTCCCAGAACAGCACACAAACCTTAAACAGGACAAAGTGAAAACATCTATGCTAGTTCCAGTATTGTGGCTGGAGGGAAGAATTAAATTGAGAATACTTTGACAATATTTATACAAAGCTACCAAAATGATAGTTTTAAACTTGCATATAGTTAGACAAAAGGCACAGGTGAAAAAGAATTATGGTAAAATGGAAGTCTTTAATAATGTTTAAAGCAGATTTCCAGCCAGTAATGAGGTTGTCAGCCAAAGTCCCTGCCCCTGTATGGAGCTATACCATGGATATCTGCTAGTGCAAAACTTCAAACATGACCTGATTTTTGTTGTTAGGTAACAAAATCATATCACATATCACCTAGATTCTGGAAAAACAGAGGTGAAAGCCGGGGTTTAAAACCAAACCACTCCCTTCCCCACACAATAACCCAAGTTAAAAACAGTCATTCCCATCAACCTACTAAGTTAGCAGGGCAAGCAGTCTGGTCTACGATCTTACAGTTAAATTCCATCAGCTTGATCACAAAGCAAAAAATAAATGCAAACTCATATTTTTCTATATATGCTATCTGGAAATGAGCAAACACTACAGGTAAATTTATTCCATTTCTACCCTAAAAATGTCTCATGAATACACAAGTATTGACTCCACACAGGAAAAGCCTACCAATGACAGCTTTTCTAAGAGAGTTAGAATCATAGTGGCTAAGGTGCAGCCTTTCAAGACATTGCCTATGGACAGCTTGGTGTGTCATCCATTGCCATAAATCTCAAGAGTATGAAAAGAAATGAAACAAGGATTTTTGGATCTTCTAAGCATGACTTACTAAAGCCTCATGAGTCAGTATCTCTGAGCCATCCTTACACAACCTCCCTGGATTTAAGGCCAATACATTAACTGACTGTAATTCATCAAGTGACTATTCCTGGTTCTTTCTTGGTGTTTTAGGTTTAGTTTTAGATCTCCTACTTGCTGTGCTTCCCTTTCAACTCCCCCATTTCTCTCTTCTGACATCTCTCTTTTTCAATCTGACTCTTTTACCCAGTGATTCTACTACCACTTGAGTCTCTGAGGATGTTTTCATTAATTTTATCTTTACAACTCTTACACTTTCAAATCAACAAGGTATCTGATAGCCATTACAATCTTGCTCCTTGACCATTAAGAACTGCTATTTCTACATGTCCTGCTTTACACTTAAGAGCACTATTAAGAGGAATGTATGAATGTGAATAGTAACATGAACATAGCTATGCATGCATACAACCATTTGCAGGATTAGACTATTAAGCTACCATCAAGTAGAACTTTTGTACATTACTACTGAAGAAGATAACTCCAAATTCCAATTAGTCTAAATTAGCAATAGCTTCAAACTTTTAAAAGGGAAAAATAATTTGAGGAAAGTGGCAACATCCTACTTGATGAACAAGAAGCCTAAGTCAGTGCTACAGCTTCTGTACTTCTGATGCTTTGAGACCAAAAGTTCAGAAGAAAGTAAGGCAAATTTCACACCGTTTTGGAAGAGATTAAAGCATTTTTAAACTACTGACAAACCTGAAGACTGCAATAAATAATTTGGGGGAAGAGTGCAATAGCAAAAGAACCCATATAGATAACCAGTTTATAGCAAATACAGGACTAAAATTAAGCTGCGTCTAATTTTATTTTCAAAACAACAACCATTTAAGCAATGCAAAAGATCCCTCCTGTATGCTTTGGTGGACTGCTTTTTTCCCTACATCTTAAACAAATAGTGTAACAGTCATTTACAGGTTGAATGAATCAAGGAGCTTCAGAATACATTCAATCAACGGTTTTGAGAAGTACTTCTTAATGGCAGTTTAAAAGAAAGAAAAAAAAAATCCATGTTTGCAGGAAATTGTATTTAAACTGAAGTATCTGTGGCTACTGCTTAGATGCAATTTTTTGCTTTTTTAAATAAAGTTGACTTTCAATAAAGCTTGCGTCAGTTAAAAGGAATATGATTTGCACAAACCTCTCTGAAATACCTCTATTTATAAAGTTCCTTTTTATGATGAATTGGAACAACTCCTAACACTGTAATAACACATGTAATTTCAACACCTGGAAAGAACTCAATCTCAATCTCACTAATCAGTGTTTACAACCCTAACACCAGGATTTCAGCAGTCTGTAGTTAAAACCTGGCTCACAATAACGGCAGGAAAGGCATTACCATGCCTATACTAAATCTTCCTGCTCAGCTTTATTTCCTTTAAAACTATTTCTCTGGGGTCGCAATTCTATGCTGAGTTTTATTTGTCAGTCATATAAATGACTTAACGTGACAAAAACCTTTATGCTCACAACAGAGATTTTGGAAGAAACTTGAAACAAAGAATTTTAGACACCAAAATAAACCAGCCTTGTTTGACTGTGCCAAGAACATTACAATGAGCTAAGTATAGATTTGCTCCATCCTGCAAGCCTTGTATTGTACTTCTGTTAAACTGAAACAACCAAGCTATGTCACAGAAGTAGTCTCCAGCAATTACTCATTTCCCTGGCTTAAAGGTTCCATACAATGTATAATTTAGACTGTTACGAGTTTCAAAGGTTTTGGCAAGGCCTTTATTAAAGCTCTTGGTTAAATATGGATAGGAGGAGAAATACTTGATTTTCAAAAGTGCTCTACTAGGCTTAAGGACAGCCAGCCAGGAGGATATGTTGATTGATACCTGGACTTGGTACCATTTCTTTGGCATATATAAGAAAACATACCATATGTTTGAAAGATGATAAAACTAACAATGGAGGACTGCCTTTGTGAACCTGCAAGCACGTATTTTTTGAGGAAAGGGGAGAAATCTATGCAAAGGCAATTCATTTTTCCATTTGGCAACTTCTTTTCAATATTCATAGAACAAACACAGAATTCACTCAGAATTCCAAGACGAATTACTCCAACAGACAATAAAGCTCTTATCATTTACCTATGCAGTAGAGAACAACTCTCTGTAAATTAGCCAAATTCAGCTCCTCTAGAGTCAATTTCTTCGACAGTTTCTTTTGATTTTAGGTGAAACCTTAAAAAAGACTCCCGAAATTGTGGAAGACTTTAGTTCTTTCACTCACACTACACAAAACTAAAGTACTGATGAAGAGAGGTTTCTGAGCCATGAATAAAGAAGGGAAAAATGAGAGATACTACTACTATCTGCTGCCTGATCTGTCTTCCCTCTGCAACAACCTGCTGCAGCAGAAACTGTTTCTCCTACCCTCCTCTCAATGCAGCTGTTTCTAACACAACATAACAAGCATTGCTTCAGCCCCCTCTCTGTAACTGGCCAGCATCAGACAAGCTTCCAGAGCTCAAAGCCACATTCCATTTCTGACAGGTTCTCTGGAGCACGACAAGCTATTTGTTTTATATGCATCTGTTATGGGAAGCTTGCATGTATCATAGACTCAAGGAATAGCTGGAAGGGACTCATAAAGACCAAGTCCAACTCCCTCTGCCTCACAGGAGTACCCCGAAACGAAGCCATATTCTAAGAGATGTCCAGATGCTGCCTGAACCCTGGCAGGCTGGGCGCTGTCCAAGTGCCCAACCACCTTCTCAGTGGAGCGTGATTTGAGCACAGCCTAAACCCCCACTGCAGTGCTGAGACACTGTCCCCATAGTCCTTTTGCCTCTGACCAAATGCAAGTGCAACCACAGCCAACCATCCCATCAGAAGCTAAGAAGAAAGGAGGAAAAGATGGCTCTGAGAGTGCCAAGTGGGAAGTGCCTACCTTTATTACATGAAGGGAAAAAAGCTTTGTAGGTCAGAACAGACCAGAGAGTGAAAGATTCAGTGGGATGGGACCACAGACTTCCTTTTCCACTTAGGCTTTGTTAAAATTTGCAAGAACATTTTCTGGGACAAAACGTGGAAAAGGACTTCACTTTTACCAACAGATGAGCATCAAAAAATGCTGTCAAAAAGATCTTTAAATACCTACTAACATAAGCCAGTAAATGCCTGTCGGGCAGCAACAGATCTTTACTCACTAGTGACCAATGGCCTGATGAGAAAAACCAGTAACTCCGAATAGTCATCCCTGGCATTAGGCACTACATTGGAGTTTGGCTCCTTTAACCATTTTGCAAATCTAGCTACACATACACACAGGGTTATTTTTCTTCACAGCACTTTAAAAATGATGGATAGTAACAGTCTTTAATATAGCTCTCAATTCTCTTGCACATAAATCTTATCTGACAAAAAAAAAAAAAAAAAAAAA
>VWZN01017710.1:65640-80606 GCA_013396955.1 Regulus satrapa | reverse complement strand
AAAAAAATTATTTTTTTTCAAAAAAAAAAAAAAAAAAAAAAAAAAAAAAAAAAAATTTTTTTGCCTTTAGGGTACTACCTGAAAAAGTAATATGGGAAGAGGGGGAAAATTCCAACATATCTTTACAGTTTTTAAGTATTTTTAAATACAAACATTCCTATATTGCAATTGACAGTCTTCCATGGTTTTTTTCCAGCCACACCTTCAAAGAAGGACACTGAATTATAGGTCTGACAGAAAAAGGTTTGATGAAACATTCAGCACACTAGATGGGTGTGACTGATCACAAATTTGAGTGAAGTTTCTCCTCCAATGAATTCATGATTGCAATGGCTGAATTAATACAGAAAAACCTGTTTTACTTACCAACTACCACTGCTCACTCCAAGATACGGAAACTGATGACCTCCCTTAGCACTAACTTCCTTGCAATAAAATCCCCAAATTGTTGTATTTTATTTTTCAAGATGAAAACCCAGAGAAGACTTTTAAAATTACAGATTCCAGGTATACAAAACAAAATACATTTAATATGGGTCATATTTGCATGCTGAAAAACAACACCAAAAAATCAAAGCTCTGACAAGCAGCCACCTGACATAAAAAGAGAAGAAAATCCTGTCCTAAATATTTTTAAATTAGTTTAATATTAGTTTTAGTATTAGTTTTAATATTAGTTTAATATCTTAAATGTTGAAATAAAAGAATCATAATAATAAAAATCAAAAATCCCTTAAGCATTTTGAGTGTTGTAATTAATTGATGGAATATTTATTGAGAGTACTCAGGTGCAGAGGTGTGCACAAGTGTTTCTCTATTCCATTAAGGTCAGATACAGCAACCAGAGATGAAGTTGTTGTACACATCAGGCCTGAGGGACTATCACATCTATTAGAATGAGCATTTCTTCTCTCCTAGACTTCACTGGTGGGCTTGGAAGCATTAGGTTAATGGTTGGACTCGATGGTCATAGAGATATTTTGCAATTGAAATGATTCTATGATTCTGTGTTAGTGCAAAACCTATTTGTTGAAGAAACAATGGTGTCACTTCACAAAGCATGACTCCTAGTGTGGCTAACAACTTCTAGGTTTTACATCCTACCACCTGCTCTGACCAATGGAACATAAGATTTCAGTGTCCAGAAACAAAAATCTTTCTACAGGTTATGCTCTTGGAGCTGGGACATTTGGAAGTTACAGGATTACAATCTCTGGGATCATGGAGAATCAATCAGTGGGATAACCCACACAACTGGAATGCTGTGATGAAGGCATACAGGCTTCTTAGAAAGGACAGCAAGAAGGGGAGGAAGGGCCTTGCCCTCTCACCTCTTTTTCTGTGAGAGTGCTCAAACACTGGAACAGATTGCCCAGAGAGGCTGTGGAGCCACAGAGAATCAAAACCACACTGAAAATGGGCAACCTGCTGTGGTGGTCGTGTTTGTGCAAGAACACTGGACTAGCTGACCTCAAGAGCTGTCTTCCCATCTCAACTATTCTGCGGTCTTGTGGCATTCAGTTCCATTTAATTTGATTTCCTATACATTTAAAATACAAACCTAAGGCCTCCCCCAGTGACATATGCATTGCAGCTTTATTCTTGACACACAGCCCCAGTGCAAAGCCACTTTCTCCAACTTGACTGGTCTCACTAAGATCAAATTAAGGAAAGCATATTTAGGACTGTGGCCCAGCACAGTTGTTCTCCTAACCATGCATTTTACTCCATCTTTGTTTATTCAAAGGATCTCATTAGTATTAAAAGAACTTCCATTTCATATAGAAGGTTGAAGGATTAATTGATTTTTTATTAAAATGGCAAAGCTTCTCCCAAACTGAAGCTATACTGAAAATTTAGGCAATGTAGATGAAAATAACTGGCAGTATATATAAAGCTAGAAATCCAATCTATGTTTTTTCTTTAGTTTCCCAGTGCAGCAACACTGGCTAACAGATACGTAGTAACTTCCATTAAAATGTCCTGTATCACAGTTAATGCAGACAAATACATATCATTGCAGAACTATAGAATGGTAGAATTTCTATTTATATAGGCTGCTCAGCAGATGCTATGTAGACAAAGAAACATTTTAACACATCTTTCAAAACAGGGAGTGTCTACTGTTTACCATTGTGCTGGTTTTAGCTGGGGTAGAGATAATTTTCTTCGCAGTGGCTGATACGGGGCTATGCTTTAGATTTGAACACAGGGCTGATAATATGGAGATGTTTTTGTTATTGCTGAGCAGGATTTACACAGAGCCAAGGCCTTTTCTGCTTTTTGTACTGCCATGCTGTACAAGGAAGTTGGGGGTGCATAGGAGGTTGGGAGGAGACAAAGCAAGGACAGGTGACCCAAATTGACCCAAGGGATGTTCCAGACTGTGTGGCATCATGCTCAGTGTACAAAGTGGGCAGAAGAAAGAGGAAGAGGGGGTGTGTTCAGAGAGATGGCATTTGTCTTCCCAAGGAACCATTATGCTTGAAAGACCCCTGCTCTCCCAGGGGATGGGTGAACACCATGAATGCCCATGGAAGTCATTAATTAATTCCTTGTTTTGTTTTGCTTTGCCTGTGAAAGAAGCTTTTTTTTTTCTCCCTATAAAACTGTCTTTATTTTAAGGACCCACAAGTTCTGTAGCTTCTGATTCTCTCTGTGATCACCCTGGTGAGGCAGTGAGCAAGGGGCTGAGTGGACCTTAGCTGCTTGCTGGGATTAAACCACAACAACCATGTCTGGTTGTTAATTTGTTGTTAATTGTAACAACATTATTGTTAATCCTGTTGTTGTTAATTTTAACATAAAACACACTCTTCCTAATCGTCCTGAAACATTTCATCCCTCCATTACTTATCCAAAAATTACTCTACACCTGACACCATAAGACATTATAAAGCTACCTTTAACCACACCATTGCAGAGTGTTAGGGATGAGAGGGGCAGGAAAGCAAGGACAGCTCACAAGCTGTGAACAGCACTAATGGTGAAACATCCAGAGTAGAAATAGCAATTTCCAGAACACCGTTTCTCACTTTCTCTTTCTGCTGGCTGGCAGAAGGCTATCGATACACACAGAGCAATCTTTGGACAGAATCATCATAGCATCATAGAATTTATGTTAAGTTTAGTTTGGAAAAGATCCGAGATGCAAAACACGGCTTTGAGAGGGAAAACACTACAGAGCACTGCATGCCTTTAACAGTTTTACAAAATCAGATTTTGAGTTAGCTGCTTGCTGATAGAAAATGCCTCATTACATGATATTTACATAAAAGCCATGAAAATTCTGTGCTGGAAAATAGGATGAGAAGGCATGGTGGAAAACAAGACATTTTAAGCAGTCATCAAACATAATGGATAATATAGAGGGAAAATGAAGACAAGAAGGAGAAGACAGTCGCAATTCAAACCGATCAATTATATTTAAGGTTAATGTTCTTCTAAAACATTAAGGTTCTATAGAATTTATAGAATTTCAATAATAAGCAATAATTTCTCAGTTGTGGAAAACCAATGCAACAGATAGAAAATTGTTAAGCATATCATGTTTTCATCTCATTTCTGACCATGAAAACAGTATGCATTTGTGTGTCATGTAGAATTCATTGGAGGATCAGGGTTTTTCCCTTCATGAAGTGACTGAGGTCACAGACTTCTCCCAGCACACATCTAGGGTTCCAGGAAAAAAGGAAAATGGAAGAACCACAAAAGGGAGAGAGAACTTCACTCTTTCTTAGGAGTGAAAATGCTAAGAAATGTATGTATGGTAATAATGGAAAAATATTCATAACTTTTATTATTCTCTGATGCATTTATCAAAGCAAAACTATACACTTCTTCAGAAAGGTTGCACTAACTACTCTAGGTTATCCACCTTGTATGCTACAGACACATTTCTGAGGAAAATGAAAACTCAAGAAGTACACTAACAGTCTACTACTGTACAACCTAACGTATATACTGTGCTAGGGGGGATCCTATCAATGACCCCATTTGAAAACAAGATTTTCTTTCTTTCCCTGCTACCTAGCATGAATATATAACTTCCTCAGGAGAAAAAAAAGACTCCTAGGTAGATTATTAAAAGGTTTTCCAGGCACTTGCCCTGGTAAGATAAATTGCCAAAACTTAATGCGATCACAGCTTCTGAATTTAGACTGAATTTGGTTAGTATTTTAGAAACAACTGTCACTTTTATTTGTTTTGAAAGAAGGAAGATGAATTAGAAGAGCTCTGGGATGGCAAATCTCCCTTCCTACTTATCTCTGTAATGATCCATATATTGTTTTGGTTTTTTTTTCTTTCAACTGGATATTCCTCAGCAACACTCAGAATGCACACACTTGTATCTGGTCGTAAAGTTTTATTAGAATTCTGTTGAAATAACAGAATTGCAAATAAATTATGCTAAATAATGAGGAAGTTAAATGATTCTACACTGAGCCACTGACTTCTTGGCAGCTATTTGCTTAAGAGCCTGAAGGAGTAATTATATTGCCTCTGGAAGTTTAGTTTAAAGCAACCAAAACCCTGAGCTGTAAAATTTTAAGCAAACAGCAAAAACTACATGCAAACTCTCAGGGAAAGGGTGATGAGTAAAACTTCTGATCCATTACAGAATGTAAGAACCATGTTTTAAACACAGTTAAAAGACTTCCAAAACTAGCAATTACAGCAACAATTTTTGTTCTTTTAGGTTGTCCTCATCTCCCTGCCCCACACATTGAGTTTTGGGTACCATTTTTCTCTAAAAATTAGGATAATTTTAAGATGTGACAACCAACATTCCACAACAGGGACACACTATGTGGATATCCAGAAATAAAAACGCATGTGAGTAGGCAAAAGGTTTTTCAGGGGAACCATAAAATGCAATTATCATTGTTTTGCCATTTATAACTCATAGAGTCCAAGTGGCCTGGGAGAATACTTAATGGAAAACAGCACTCACAACAATAAATTAACAATTATGGAAAGCAGACAATGCATTCCCAGCTTACTTTTAAGTATGAGAAGTCCTCTCACAAATTCATTTTAGGACTCAAAAGAGAATAAGAATAGTATAAGAATGAACAACAAGAAGGACAACCTCAAGTCTCTGTACCCTGACCAATTTCAGTCTCAGGAGAACATGAAAGCAATAGCCATATATTCTATAGTTCAGGTATTTCAGAGTGAAATGTGCAGACAAAAGCAGAATTTCACAATTTAAAGACTGAATTTTTCAATATTCAGAAATGCTTGGTTTTTTACAAGATTTCTTAATTAATATTTTTATTATTTCGCAAAGTACTTTTGTAGAAGATAAATAACATCAGCTGAAAATAATTCCTACCTGTTTCCTCTTTTCAGGTGGAAGTGATGGATCTCCATCCTAAAAATAAACAGATATATTTTATTGGCAGCTTATTTCTGAAATCAGAAACTATATTAATTCTGTGGCTCTAATTGTAGAACATGTATTTAAACTAAATTTTTATCATTTTTTAAAAAATACTGTTGATTAATTGTTAGTAATTCTAACTTCAACTTAAAAAAATGCTAAAGTTGAAGACTTGTTTACATTTCTCGAACTGCAGTTCATAACAAATTTGTGCTGCATTAATTTTCATATTGGTACGTTAAGTTGCTGTGGAATAATAATACCACAGTCAGTTTTTAAATGGAATTATCACTGAAACTAATTTCCTCAGAGCATGCACTGCGTTTCTGTGTCCTATATAACAAGCACTGCCTCATCAATGCAGAACAAATGAGTAATAATACCATCAGGGCTGTGCAACTGCAGGACTACTGCAAACAAGTACCTAAACATTTTTACAGCGGCCATTATGGAATTCTTTCCCATTTTTTTTGAGGTTCACCTTTGTCCCCCAATTATACAGTCTTCATAAAGAACAACCTACAATCAGCTCTCGATACTTCTTTTTCAGGGACTGGTGTCGTTCCCGCAGCTGGTTGGCCATAAGTTTGTACTGGTCTCTTTCTTGCTGACAGGTGTCCAGCTCTTTGGAAAGGATGAGCAATGCCTCCTTTTTACTTTCCAGTTTCCTTTTGCACACCAGATACTGCAGAAGAGAAAAAAACCAATACATGTAACAAGCCATTTCTACCCAAGCCAGTACTGGATACAAGAGGCTCAAGATCTCTGAACAGTTGGAGGAAGGCTGCACAAGATGGGTCTCCACAGTCGTCGTATTAGTAACAATCATGGGGAAGATATCTCGCATAGAAAGCTTGAAATCCATCCATGTTCACCTGACCACTGTGACTTACAAAAGTTTACCAATTTGAGTTTCTCATTCTTCTCCTTATATGCAATAGCATGAAGAACCTTGCAATTTGCCCAGCAGCCCTGACAAGGCTGCTAGAAGGAAGAAACATTTGCAGAATCCCTTTTCCACATGTGCTCACAATCCCCAGCTCCTATGTAGCAAGCAATCGTTCCTGCTTCACTTCCCACCGACCTTCTCCTCCCCACTACCAGCAATGTCCTCTGGGCTCAGCCTCCCAACTGGACACTGAAATGGGACCACGGTACAGCAGAATGATAACCAAAATTTACCTTGACTATGAAACAATTCCAGTGTGATGCCCCAACACCACACAAAAAAGAAACTTAATTATGCCGTGACACTACAGACACGTACTCGTTTGTGGCAAAAAAATGGGAAATTATGCAGGAATGCTGCAAACCCCTAAAAGGGGCAGGAAGGCAGAAGTGAGGCTTCCCCCAGAGCCACCGCTTCTCATGTGAAGGGCTCATGCACAAAGCACAGCAGAACTTGCAAATCTCAGCTGCTCTGCATTAATCTGATCTGCCTCATTGCCTTTCCCCATTGAAAGGGCATAACGTGTATGTCACCCCCAGTGTTACCTACCAGAACTCCCAGGTAACTTGTTTCACTTACCAAGATGTTCCATCAGCAGATTCTTATTACCCATCACTTGACACTGTTCATGCTACAGTATGTATTTCTATTTCTGATGTTACTGACATAAGACATGGCTCTACATACTTTCTGAATGTGATGTGCAAGAGCCCAAACACCACAGCACTCATGAAAACAATTTATAGTTTCATTATATCCTCTGACAAGAATACTTTGTCATTATGGGCTCTTGCACAAAGCAAGAACATCAGCACTTCCATACTGTCCAAGTCAGTGCTGTTCTTTGGAACAAGAATAATTCTTTGTATGTACCACTTGCTTGGAATTAACTTTGTTAACCTCAATTTCAAGTCAATGAGAAAGGAAAAAGTGAGTTTGGTATACTACTACAGACAACCTTTTCCAAAAATGGTAAATGCTTAGTTGCAAAAAAGTGGGAAGGAAATGAGAAAAGCAGTTCCAAGAAGGATTTGAACTCTCAAAAAGGACACTTCCACCTTGGATTAATTTTATTTCTGGCAATACTGAAGTTGAAATCCTGCCATAAATTTTCTGGATTATGATGCCTTGGCAACGAAGGCAAGTGTACCTATGTACTTATGTCCTTACTGATACCTTACACAAATGTCAAATCCTCTGATAAAGGACTGAAAGGTATGAGAAGCTAAACTTGAATATTGTCAGTAAGTGATTATAGTAAACTGCTTCAAACTTGATAAAGTAATTTCTTCCCTTACAGCAAAATATTTGTCAATCTCTCTGCGTCTTTTCCGTTTCATCCTCTAAGTAACTCCAAAATAAGCCTTTGCTAAACTGTTTTAGCAAAATATTAACAATCTGATAGAGTAGTTCCAAATAAAAATGAGTAAAAGCAAACCTCAGGATCACTTTTATAAAAACCAGAAACAACAGCCTAAAGCCCTGAACCAAGTAGCCTGTCCTGTTCCTTTAACAGGAAGAATCCCAGCAAGAATGAAGCCGGCCCATCCAGACAAGCCCTGCGGGGAGTAGAGCAGCCTACACCAGGCACCCACTGGGAGTGGAAAGAGTCCAAACGTCTTGCCTTTTACACCCCCAGTACCTGCAGGGGCCTGCAAGCCTTGCCTCAAGGGCTGCTGGAAGAAACCTTGTAGGAAGTGAGGAGTGAACCAAAGCACGTGGATTAGACTGTAAAACCCAGTACCTACCCAGCAGGAAATACAGACCCAGCAGCAAACAAATCTTGTTTCTGCCATGAGTCACAGCCCTCTGCAAAGGACACAGAGCACAGGAGAAGGCCTCACCTTTTACAGCAGCTGGTGTACTGGCAGGAGTGGGGAATTCTCCACTACATATCAGCCTGAGGATAACGAACCATAACAGATTGTGGGGACAGTAATGTTCAGGGTCTAAAGGAAAAGGAATAACGATGGCCTGCTTGTTTAAAATCTGCTTTAACTAGATGAACTATATACTGATGATGTTGGCATCTCTCCTCAATGTACTGTTTGGATTTTACTACACAAATGACCACATAAAAGACTTTTTGAAGTAGTTTTTGCCTTTTACACATATTGACTTTCCAAAATAAATAGAATAAAACCTGTAATTACATAATCATTTGTTTCCATGGGGTTATGGTACAAGAATCAATAAAGCCAGAGCATTTCTGTGGAATCTGATTATTCAACAGGGCTATGTTTGCAGTTCCCATTACCATTACTGAAGTAAAACCAAATTTCACGAAGACAGACCTTAAAGAGGTTATCCAATATATTTGTTTCTGAATGTTAAAAAACAATGTAGCAATAATGGCCATAAAATGACCTAACAACTGTATACCAGAAATGGGTTCTAGTCAGGGAAATAACAGAGTCCCATCAGCGATTTCCCTCATATGGACAAACAAATGCAACAAAATTGGTATGCTGTCAAAAAGAACATAGGAGTGTGACAAGTTGTTTTGGAGCAATGAAAGCAACGAGGCAATTTTTCTCAAACAGTCTGAAAAAAAGTATTCTGTAGATGCTTCTGGCGTTCACTCATGCAGACTTCTTCCCCTGCAACTGAAGGAAAGCCCACATCTCAAGTCCTGTCTATCACTGAGACAAACAAGTGAATTCTGTTATACTATAGCTACTATGAAATATTCTTATTGTCTTTTGTTTCTTTTTAATTATTGGTACAAAATATTCTATGAATTTTAAAAACAAAGTTAAATGAGAATCAGCTGCTATACATTCAGTCTAAAACTTACAATGTACTGTACAATGTACAACTTTTCATATCTGTCTACTGACTTTTATCTACCAAAGTGCTGTTATCTGTAATAAAGTAAATTATAATTGCTACAAGGAAGATCATAATAATTAAAGGAATATATATGACATCCTACATTACTGCCTGAACTGCTTTACAGCCAGATGACTACTTTAGTGAAATTGAGTAAAAAGAGACTGACATTACAGGAGAGTGTAACTGCTCCAAGGTGACCCTCTACATCGAACACTTACTATTTGTCCACTGCTATTTTTAGTGACAAATCTGGGTAGATCTCATTAATGACGCTGTAGACACGGTCTAATAATCTGATGAAGCTGGGACACAGTCAAGGTTTTAGACTTTCTTTTTTTAAACCAACAAACACACTGAATTCCTATCAGATTTTTTTTTTTTTAATTTGTACAAATTACTGGCCTATTTTTTGGTATTTAATGACAATTAATGTCAAGGAAAACATTTAATTTTCTGAGTACAAGCAAAGATACTATCTCCAATCTGTGCTTTGGAATCACTGCGGATCACTGTCTCCTCCTGACACTTGAGGGCCTTGGGTCCTCAGATGCTAAAGGGCTACTACACTACATTGGGATTCCAAACCTATCATTTACTATGCTGAGAAATCATAAAGCCTACTCACCATCTTTAAACAAGAGATCAAACTGCTACCAAACTGCCTTAAGTTTTATCAAATTTCTCCTGACTGTGCTCTCGGAGATAATTCTGTTGCAGAAACTCAAGGGTCCCAAAAGGCACAGCAATTTGGCAGAGTTTGGGATGGTTGTTGACTGTTTTTCTATAATGTTGCTCCCCTTGACTTCAGATTAAACTGATGTTGGGAGTTCCGTTTCCTTTTCTGTTGTTCTTTCTTACCTATAGAACTTTTCCCATGATTTTGCTGGGAAGTGTTAACTTCTGGTACTTATTGGGTGCTTAAGACAAAAAAAGAGCTTGGCTGGGCCCAGAGGGAAGGAAGGGTGGCATCTGGCTGCAGCTTTATCTCATTCTGGGGAGCTTTTACTCGGAGGGACTGAGATACCCCAGGATTTTTGGGGGTAGGTAGAGGAGGGTGGGGTCAGCTGCTGTCTCTCGCTCTGCTCTGCAGTTGGAGAAGGGGTCACTTGGAGCTCGGTTTTCGCTCCTTTGCCCTGTGGGTGCCCGGCATCCTGAGCTCCCCTCTCCCCGCCTTGCTCGGAGCCGGGGCCGCTGCCGCTGCACTCCCGCTGCTCCTTCAGCACTGCTCCGGCCTTTCTCTACGCTGCGAGACTGGGACGTCCCACAGTTTCTAGCCAACACCACGGAACTTCTGGTGCACCTCGCTTAGCTCCAAAAACCTTTCCCTTCCATCGCTCCCCATCCCGGCCGAGCCGCCATCGCCTCATGCTCCCCCTGCCCGCCCCACAGCGCCCCGGGAGCCACCAGCGCTCCCTGCCGGCCGTGCCCGGAACTGCACCCGAGGGACAACCCTGGTGCTGGTTGGTATCGACTGCTGTGGGCGCTGTTGTTTTGTTTCCCTTGTCGTACACACTATTCCAATTCCCGTATCTTTGCCTGAAATCCCCTAAATTTTAAAATGATGATAATTCGGAGGGAGGGGGTTTACATTCTCCATTTCAAGGGAGGCTTCTGCCTTCCCTAGCAGACACCTGCCATCCAAACCAAGACAACTGTTACCTCATCTGAAAGAGTCAAGCACTCAGACCCAGAGAAATACACAACTACTGGCCATTTGCTCGCCATCTCACTTTCTGATGTGATTTATCTCTGATAAAAGCTGAAATCATGCAGTGACCTTGGTTTTATCCCACCATATCAACTCTGCTTCTCCTGCTGCCCAGCTCTTGCTTCACTAGCTGCCTCCCGGCTGCTGAAACACAAAGCAGGCTGGTATCATTCACTGATTATAGAAGTGATACAAGCAGCTCCTCAGAACACCATGTCCTGTCTTGATGGCAATACTACACCGCATCATCTTCACCGGACATTTAGGAATACCACAATTCAGTAGTTGACACTGCTGTGTGTTGTGGCTCAGCCCTCAGAAGTTTTGTATGCTGTGCATCAGAAAACATTATTCATTTCTCTCTGATTGTTTCACAACATCCCTGCTCTCTTAGTCGGACCTGAAACATGAAAAGCAAACACTTGTTTTGTTGCCCAAAAGTCCAGCATGCAGGTCTTCAAAGCACTCTCCCACCGCTCCAGAGAATTTTGGAGCACAGTAAATCCCAATGCCACCTCTTTTAGCATTTTCATTTCATTTTCCATATTCATTTTCCATATTCATTTTCCAAAGTCATTACAATACCAGCCCAACCAACTAGAGACCTTAGAGTGCTTCACTTTGTTCTTCCCTTCAGCCCCTGCATTTGTCCACATTAAGAAAAGCTGTTAAACGAGTGGTTCCAAAGCCTGTTGGGCCTCTCATAGAGGTTGGCCCAACTCACATTTCACACTTTGTTTGAGAAGGAAACATGATAGAATGTTACCGAGATAATATGAACATGAAAATCTCACCAGTTATTCCTTTCTATTCTCTCTCATCCACATAAAAAATTGCGCAACCAATGGGAAAGGTATGATCTGCCAATTAGAAGCAGGCCAGGTATCTCTCCAGAACTCATGTCTGGAAATCATGCTGAAATCTAGCTATTTCAGCTAGAACTATTGCTCAACAGTTCGGTAAACCCAAAATTACTAGGCAAGAGAGCTCAAGAGACAAGCATATCACCTCCCTCTGTGCTGCTGAGGACCATACACAGTCAATAACCAAGAATGTTATTGTGAATGAAAAATTAAACAGAAATTACATATCTTCAAACTAACTTTAGGAGGCACAGTAACATATGAGTAGCTGTAAAAGCTTACTCTAAACACTCTAATATGTAGGAGGTGACAGACGAAAAGAGAAGCATTTTTGATTTCATTCTAGAAGTTGGCAAATCAGAGGGACCTTGAAGATCATCTAGTTCCAACTCTGCTGCCACAGGCAGGGACACTTTCAACTAGACCAGGTTGCTCAGATTCCCATCCAAACTGTCCCTTGAACAACTCCAGGGATGAGGAATAGAATGCACTCTTGGGATAGTATTTTGAGATTTATGAAGATCACTGGTTTATGAGGGACTTGAGCCACCAGCTGGAAAGTTCTTGCTACAGCTCAGTCTCTTGTGTCAAACCAGCAGTTACTGACCAAGTCTTCACCCTACAACTTTACACCAGCTTTTAAATACTCTAAACGTGGCTCACTGAGTCACATAAATGAAAACCAAGAATCCAAGCAGAAAAGTAACATGGTAACTCAACAGAGTTATTAATCTTTCATATATATATATACATACATACATACATCACCAAGACATAAACTTATCTAGAGAACAGGTAAAATATATGTGGATTCTTGCTCCTGAAGTGAGTTCTCCTGCATCCAGTTTGTGAGATTATCAATAGAAATAATGGCTCTTTTATGCTCCTTCAATGTTTGTGAAGTTGGCCTTGTCTCAGTATTCCTACCTACGTCATCCTATTCAGTTTAAAGAATGCTCAAGGTACATGTGGTGCAAAGATTGTTCAGAGTACCAGGTGCACATTAGACCTGAAATACATGTGGCTGTAAAGTAAGTGGAAAAATACATAAATACAGAGGCAAAAGAACAAGCAACAAGTTAGTGGTGAGCATAATAAAAACAGAGAAAGATATGTGAAAGGGTACAGAGAAAAAGGCACTGAAATAGACCCAAAGTCAAAAGGAAAAAGAAAAGTAAACAAAGAAAGACTGAAACAGACAAAAAAAATTTTTTTTCTAGTGGAAAATGAAAAGGCAACCTACAAAAATAAATGCTGTGTGCACAAGCGTTTGTGCATAAGGACTAAACAGGCATCCTTACCACTTTTCTTACCACCTGGCAGCACCACAGTTTTAAAAGTTACAGTTGCTTTGACAAGTATTTCAATTACTCCTACCTTTCAAACCTGGAGGATTTAGCTTATGCAAATGAAAAAGTATGTGACCACAAGTCTGAACACTTCTGGTCTATTATATCAAGATTTTTTTTTTAACCCCATCTCATGTTTTAACTGTCTACCACCTGCAATGGGACAGAGTTTGTTTAGAGCTAATGTGTCTTTTCTTGCCTGTGTTATCTTGTATTTTGAAAGCATTTCAAGATTTTTATGGGATGCACAGGAGAAAAAAATTATCCAGCAGATACTGAAGCTAGAAAGCCTTGACAAAATCTATACCACCATGGGAAAAGGTAAATTCAAAAAACCTATTACAAATTACTTCAGAAGTCCGAGCCACTTTCTCACAGGCCCGTTAGAATGATGGTGTTAATGGGTACAACATGTGGAATGAATTACAACAGCCAAAGGAAGAGGAAGGTAAAAGAGGAAAACCTGTATCTTGACAGAACATACTACAGACTTCACCCAGAAAAACAGGCTGTAAGCCTGATGTGGAAACAGAGAAAAAGGAAGGAAAGGTGGAATAAAGGTCAGTATACCTCCTAATTTTTCCTGAAAAAAATTTAAAAATTATATGTATGTTTAAGTAACTACAAGAATGTAGCTTAGCACAGTCAGTAAATTTTACTACAGTCAAGAAGCCTAAACTGAAGTTAAGTGTTCAATTTCAGGACTGAGTTTTTAGATTAAACTATATAAAAAGTAAAAAAGCTCCAAAGTAATTCCAAATGACTTTTAAAAGCAAGGAATAGCAACATTTCCTCTGAACACACCTTGTGATTTATCTCCCATCTCAAATCCCCCCAATCCCAAATAAAACCCCATTTGAGAAATGACATGTCTGATCACTGCACAACCAGGATACCAGGGCACTTTTCACTTCCTCCTGGATCATTCTGTGTCTTTGGAAGTACTGTGCTCACAGAGAGTCTCCAATTCTGGATGTACTGTACTAGCACAGAACTGGGCCCATAGAAACTCCTATTGAAATCACCAGGAGTAGTGATAGGTTCAACACCCTAAACTGAAATATCTCTTTGACAGGTCGGGGCCTTAGGCCTTATACTCAGTTAACACAACGAAGGCAAAGCCCTCCTGAAAACAGGGGAATTCACCTGCGTGCATCACACCGTAGGGCAGCAGACACAGTTAAGTTTATCCAGGCCAACGCCATTTGCACAGAAGTTTTATCTGCTAGCTGTAAGTGTAAAAATACTATTTTTACAGTAATGCAATGTAAAAACCAGCACACCAGCCTACTTCATAAGCTTTGCTAATAAACAGATCTGTCTTCAATAATACTCCTTTAAATGATACCGACCTCAAGTTGGTTTGAGTTTGATAACTTACCCTACATGAAAATGTGTACCTATAAACGCTGTGGACGTTTTAATGGGGATGCAGTGGACAATAAAGTTTCTATTCATGTAACTGAAAATCCTCCACCTGTTGAGGCTCATGGGCACGGTGCTATTACACTCTTCTCGCCCACAGTAGAAATGTCACCACGGGTCTCAAAACCGTTTCATATGTGATTCGAATGAAGCAAGAACACAAGGCACACGGCACAGGGGCAGCCCGGTGACCCAGGCCGCTGCCGCAGCTGGGCTGCGCTGCTCCTCTGGGCCCGAGGCCTCGGCCATCCGCGCAGCTCAGGGAATCCTCGGCGGTTTCAAACCAGCCACAGCAGCAGCAGCAGCGCCTAGAAGCTGCTCTCTGCAGCCCAGGGCGGTGAACACACGGACAGGCTGGCAGGCCCTTGCGGCGGGCGCTCCGCAGCAGCGCAGGGCCGCGCCGGCAGACGTGGCCGCACAGCGCAGCCGTGAGCGGCACCGCTCGGCGCCC